>CAUOFW020000991.1:0-153255 GCA_963454935.2 Ilex paraguariensis
AGTAAGTAGTTGTAACATTCCCAATTTCACTAGGAAGGTATTAGCTTGGACTGGTAAAAGAATGCATGAGGGAGTGGTGCAACGAGTGGGTTGAAGATAATCCCACATTGACCTCATCGAAGGATCAATTGGGATATGGTTTCCCTCATTCTTAGGGGAGAAAATGCATTTTAGGGTTTGGCATTTCTAGGGTCTTACACTCCCATCGCCTCTTAGGGACGTTAGCACCAACATCCTCAAAATTATCACTGGCATCCTCGGGTGGGTATTGGTCAGGATTCATGTTATGTTCTAGGGGTCGTCTAACCAATCTATTTTTCTCGTCTCATTCCCACATGCAAAAGTAATATCTACAATTGAAATGAAAACTACACAAAAAAATATACAAGGAGCAACTGACCTCAGCCCATGATGAGAATCACCGAACTTACCTCCATTATCCAAAAATCACCTTCTAATTCAACGCTTTGCCTTCTCCAATAAAAGCCCCAAAAATGATTGATCTTTTTTGGCCCTAATTCTCTGAACATGATTTTGGTAATGTGTATATGGCTTATGTATATAGATGAGTGTCACTCTCCCCGATATCATGCAAGAAATGGGAAAAAATGTGCGTGGATGAACAAAATTTGTGTGTGTGTGTGTGTGCAAAAGTGCTCTCCAAGCGAAGAGAGACTTTTGAGTGTCATGTTTTACTTGGAATGGGTATTCCAAGGTCGTCTCCTTAGGGAAGGAAGGTTGAATCGTGTGAAGGTAATTTTGTAAAAATGGAAAAGTAAAAAATCTTGTGAGTTTGTGTTTTTGTGAGTGAAGTTTGTGATAGAAAATGCAATGGAAAGAGGGTTGACTAATCCGAAGAGGTCATTCCAATGGGAATGCCAAAAAAACTCACAACATTCTTCCAATGGTTTCTTCTAGGTGTTCAATTGATTCATAGGAAGTGAGAGCCTAATGTAGTGTAGGCTCAAGCATACTCGTGACATGTCTACGGTGTATCAAGAGCTCACAACCACATTTGCACTCAACCTAGTCAAACCTAACCACCTTACACTACAAAGAAGAATAAAAAATAGTTGATTTAGCATACCCAAGAGGAATTCTCCCTTGGATTAGCCAACTTAAAGCTTAGCTACTCATATATAATGTAAAGACATACATAAGATGAAGAGAAGAAGATTGAAACTTGTTTTAATGCAAGGAAAGTTAAACTACAAAGAAGTGCATTTAATACCTATTTGAAAAGCTTGAGATGAGAAACTTAAATACAAACATGGTAGAAACTAGAATGTGTAACTAAACTTCAAATACACCTGCTATAAATGATATTAAGGTGCATTGAATGAAGATTACAAGAGTATTCTAGCTTACAACAAGAGAAATGGGTAAACGAAATGCAAAAATTACAACTTTTCTCTCTAAAGCTATGTCTTCTTTCTTGAACTTCTCTCTCTATAATGCTGAATAATACTATAAAAATGTCAAAAGTCCTCTCATTTCATCTATGGAGGTCCTATAGCCTATGTGAGAAGCTTTCCATCAATTGGGGGCTGAGTTGATGGCTTGGACAGGGTAGGGACAAGCCTAGCATGTACCCAGCTTGCCTCCTTTGTAAAACCTGAGTAAATTTAAACTTTTTATGAAAAGAGGCAAAATGATAATTTGTCATTACAATACGGGTTGTAAATTTGAAATTTTCTAGAACTCGGATGATGAAATGGACCTCACCGTTGGATTCATTTTGCAAAATTTAGTTACCACGTCAAATTTCATCGAATTTTGAGATAGTCGGATTTTTTATGTTTTACGAGACGATTGAGTCTCGGGTGACCCAAAAATGGGATTTTGACAAAAAAATTTCTAAAGTTGGAAAATAATTTAAAGTAAATTAAAATAAAAATATTTTAAACTTGAACTGGGACGAAATTTAATCATTTCGAGGCTAAAACGAAACCGAAAAAAATAGGGTTGTATGGCCAATTGTGGACCAAATACTCTAAGACTATAAATAGGGGGAAAATCAGATTTTTCCCCCATTCTTCAGCCATTCATTAACGTTGAGAGAAAGAGAGGTAAACTGAGGAAAAACTCCACATTCTCTCTATGATCTAGGAAGCTTGAGTGCTCAAATCCACTCGGGCTAAGAGTTAAAGTGGGTCTCCTTGTCGAGGGCTATGCCTATGTACCAAAAACGAGGGTTTTCACTGAAGTTCCAAAATCGAGCTTGTTGAAATCAAGGGTTTTGGGAGAAAAATTGGGGTCTTGAAAGCTTCTACCAAGTGGGTTATGCTTCAATATGTAGGGTTCCTTCCTACTTAGGTTTATTTAACAACCTAGGGTGTAGAATGTAAAGGGTAGGTTGATAGAAAGATTACATTATTACCTATGTTGTGGAAATGGATGAAATAGGTATGGAAATTGGGTAGAATGAATTTTACCTTTAATTGGGTTGAGAAATTTGACTCAATGTGATCCATGGAAATGGGTGCTTGATTAACCCTAATTAAGGCATAATTTAATAGGTAAATTGTGTTAGTTGAATAAATTAAACTAGTCAAAATAAATCAAATTAGAGTTAGTGTGTGAATAAAGGATAATGCATTAATTGTTGTTCTTTTCAGGGTTTTGTATGTCAAAGCTACAAACTACTGGGAAGCCTATTGCATTAAAGCTACAAACTACTGGGGTGCCAATTATCAAAGCTCAAGACAAAGGGGATCAAAGAATTCAAGGCCGCCTAACAAGACTTTCATGCCACCTAACAAGATTCAAGGCCACCTAACAAGACTTTCATGCCACCAAACAAGACTTTTCAAGGCCACCTAACAAGATTCAAAGCCACCTAACAAGACTTTCAGTCTCCCTTGTTGCCTATAAATACCACCCCTTAGGACTTGTAAAACATTCATCTTTTGGTAGTGGAAAACACTCCAAAAGTATTATTGCTTTCCTTATTGCTTATTGCTTTCTTTAAGTATTGCTTTCTTTTATTGTATTATTGCTTTCTTTTAACTTATTGCTTTCTTTTACTTTAAGTATGGCTTTCTTTTATTGTGTTATTGCTTTCTTTTATTTTCATTGCTTGAGCTTCCCTCTTCCCTTAGAGGAGTGAAACTCTTCCACTTTTCTAGAGCTTTACCAAAGCCGTGAAGGGTGGAACGTGATTCACTCATTCTTTATCGAAGATCGGCTCCTTGTGTAAAGTGTTTTACCTTGTAACTCCTCTACTTAGAGGGATGAGCATCACTCACTTTTCTAGCTTTAACAAAGCCATAAAGAGTGGGTAGTTTCTCATCCAATCTTTAGTAAGAGATGATTATCCGGAAGTTATATTTATGTGTTTCATTTATGCTTAGATCTAGTCTTTATTTCTTCATAATGTCTTATCATCGTATTGTTCTCTTTATTTTAAGCATGAATAGCTAAATCTCTTAGTTGGCAAAACCAAGAGGAACCTCCACTTGGGTATACCATTTCAACTCATTCTCCTCCCCTCTTTCAGAGTTCAATGGTTCAGTTTGACTGGGTCGAGGGTGGATAACTTGGTGAGTCTTTGATATTATGTAGTCCTAATCACGGTTTATGCTTAGGTACTCACCAATTTTACCCCTAACTTCCCACGAATCAATTGTTCATTCATGCTCTATTGGACGAGGGTTTCGAGTTGAGACGATATTCCTATTAGACTGACTTCTTGGATTTGCCAACATTTATTTTTCATTTTACTAGCATCAAAATAACTTCACCAACCAACTTCCAACAATCAAAGATTTTACACTTTCTTTCTCCCAAAATCACCTTCCCCTCGGTTTACTTCCTTCCCCGTGGAAACGACCTTGGAATATCACCAAGTAAAACACGATCCACGAAAGTCTCCTTGCGCTTGGGGAGCACTTTTGTTCACACATACTCACATATGAAATCTCATTCATCCATCATTCTGTTGTCCTTTCTTTTGACATCATCCCTAGGAGAGTGACACTCCCCTTCATTCATATTATATACATGCTAAAAGGTGATGTTTAGAGGTTAGGAAACAACAAGGAATTTTGTCAAGCAATTTTGGTGCCGTTGCCGGGGAAGGCAAGTGTCAAACCAAGAAGGTGATTTCCGGATGACGAAGGTAAGTCCCATGATCTTCATCATGGGAAAAGGTACGTTGTTTTGTGTACATAATCTTTTTTGTGTATAATTTTGTTTGTATATATTTTTTTTATGTGGAGGTGGAACGACTGAAATCGACTTGTTAGACAAAACTTGGCCCCTACCATGAATATTGACCAAGAACAACCCGAGGATGTTGGCAATTCCCCCTCCCGTAAATGAGGAGAATAATTTTCAAATGGATCCCCCGGTGAGGTCAATGAGGGATTTCCTACAACCAACACGAAGCACCACACCATCATGCATCCTTCTTCTGGTCTAAGCTCATCTTTTCATAGTTAAGCCAGGGATGTTGCAACTAATTCCCACATTCAATGGACTTGAAACTCAAGCCCCTATTCACACATAAGGGATTTTGAGGAAATAGTTGCAACCTTCCTTCCCAATCATGGGATGGAAGAGATAGCTAGAATGGAATTGTTTCCCTTTTCCCTGAAAGACAAGGCAAAAATGTGGCTTATTTCCTTAAGGCCTCGAACCATCACATCATAGAGCCAAAAGATTTCTGAGTTTTTGAACAAATTCTTTTTGGTGCATAGAACCACTGCCCTAAAAAAGCAAATTCAAAACTTTTCAAAAAGCCCAATGAGCAATTCTATCAATGTTGGGAAAGGTACAAGGAATTGCTACAATCCCTTCCACATCATGGCTTTGAACTATGGCAATTGGTGAGTTTCTTTTATGAAGAAATCACACCGGACCATCGACAGTTCGTTGACATGATGTGTCATGGAGAGTTTTTGAACAAAGACCCTGATGAGGCCTTAGATTATTTTGATACATTGGCACAAAATGCACAATCATGAGACATTACAGATCTCATCAATGTACCAAGGTCTTCTCCTCAAAAGAGTGGCCAAACTCAAGAGGGGAGGGATTTATGATTTGAGAGACCGGGAAGACTTGTTTTCAAAAATTGCTAAATTGCCAAGAAAAGTTGAGAGAGTCTTAAAGCTAATAAGAGACACGAGGTGTCTAATGTGTCACGAACCGAGGAGGGTTGTTCAATTTGCGAATGTATGGAGCATTCCTATCGGATTGCCCAAACATTCCGACCTTTAAAGAAGCGCACCATGAACAAGTCCATGCCTTCAACCAAACGAGGCAATCATTTTCTCCCACTTCGAATACTTACAATCCAGGTTGGAGTAATCACCCAAATTTTAGTTGGAAAAATGAAAACCCCATTCCTCATGGTTCAAGTGCATATGCATCTCCCATGCCTCCCAAGCAAAACCAATACCATGGCCAAGGGCAAGCATCTAGCTCTCAATACCCCCGGACCAATCCACAAGGGTATTCATCAAACCCACCACCATAGATTTTTTCACCAAATCCACCTCCACAAAGTTTTTCTAAAGGACCGTCCAATCCATCCACATACCAACCTCCTCACAAAAGGAATTTGGAGGATATGGTTCATTCCTTCATTCAAAGCCAAACCGTCATCAATAACCATAATGCCACAGCCATCAATGATGTAAGAGCCCAACTCACAAAGTTGACAAACTCCATAGGGGCATCTCAACAAGAAAAGGGGAAGTTCTCCGCTCAACCACAAGAGAACCCTAGGGGTCAACACCATGTTGAATCATTGGAACCTTCGAGAGAGAGTTGCGAGCAACTCAAAGCTGTCACCACCCTCCACGGTGGCAAAGAAATTGACAAAACTATTTTGCCAATGGTCTCACCCAAGACCACATTGCTAAAAGAAAAAGATCTCCCAGGTGACGCGACAAGAGTGAGGTGCGTGAAGAGAAAAAATGAGAGGTTGTTGAGAAAGAAAAATTAATTGATGATTGTGTGTTTATTCCTCCCATGCCTGCCCCTTTCCCAAGTTGTTTGAAGCCACCTGTCAAGGTGACTAATTATGCTGATATTTTGGAAATGTTTAAGCAGGTGAAGATTAATATTCCACTCCTTGACGCTATCAAGCAAATTCCATCATGTGCTAAGATTTTGAAGGATTTATGCACGGTGAAGAGAAAACTGAATGTCCACAAGAAAGCATTCCTACCGAGCAAGTGAGCTCAATATTGAGGACCAACACTCCTCCCAAATTCAAAGACCCTGGTTGTCCAACCATAGCCATCACCATTGGAAATTATCGAGTGGAGCAAGCATTCCTCGATTTGGGGGCAAGTGTGAATCTTCTCCCCTACTCGGTGTACCAACAGTTGTAGCTTGAGGAGTTGAAGCCCACCTCAATCACACTTCAATTGGCGGATCATAGTATTCGTACACCAAGGGGAGTAGTTGAGGATGTCTTAGTTCAAATTGATAAATTTTACTTCCCTGTCGATTTCATTGTGCTTGATACACACCCTACTGCAAACCTTAGCTCCCAAATTCCCGTAATACTTGGAAGACCCTTCCTTGCTACATCTAATGCCGTGATAAATTACAGGAACGGTCTAATGAAGTTGGCATTTGGGAATATGACAATGGAGCACAATGTATTCAACTTGGCAAAGCAACCGAGTGATGATGAGGAAGTAAGTGAGGTCAATAGAATCGACACTTTGGTTGAGGAGCACTTGGGGCTGAAGGGGATATTAAAATTCAAGGAAGAAGGAATTGTGGATATTGAGAATTATGATGAGCAAGAGGAGGTAGAAGATTTGAAAGGAATGTGAAGGTGGGTCCCTACATTCGAAGAGTTACCCCATCGAGAAAAGAAAATTTTTTTGTCGGATGAACAA
This sequence comes from Ilex paraguariensis, assembly GCA_963454935.2. Classification (NCBI taxonomy): domain Eukaryota; kingdom Viridiplantae; phylum Streptophyta; class Magnoliopsida; order Aquifoliales; family Aquifoliaceae; genus Ilex; species Ilex paraguariensis. The sequence goes on from CAUOFW020000991.1 coordinate 6,864, forward strand.
GAGCCTAACTTGGAGTTGAAGCCCTTGCCCACCCATTTGAAGTACGCCTATCTTGAGGAAGGTGAAACACTTTCGGTGGTCATTAGCTCTACATTGAACATGGAACAAGAAAAAAACTCTTGGAGGTGTTGAGAAAACATAAAGGAGCAATTGGGTGGACCATTGCGGATATCAAGGGGATAAGCCCTCTCATTTGCACCCACCGCATATATCTTGAGGAAGATTCCAAACCTTCCCGACAACCACAAAGGTGGTTGAATCCCATCATGAAAGAGGTGGTGAGGGATGAGGTTCTGAAACTACTTGATGTGGGGATCATTTTTCCAATTGCTGATAGTAAGTGGATTAGCCCCACGCAAGTAGTACCTAAGAAATCCGGAGTTATGGTGGTTGAGAATGAGCTTATACCTACAAGAGTAATCCCGGATGAAGGGTGTGCATTGATTACCGAAAGCTGAATGCTTGCACAAGAAAAGACCACTTCCCATTGCCATTCCTCGATCAAGTTCTAGAACGAGTAGCGGGGCATCTATTCTACTATTTTTTAGATGGATACTCCTTTTACAATCAGATTGAGATTTCTTTGGAGGATCAAGAGAAGGCCACTTTCACGTGCCCCTATGGTACCTTTGCCTACCACCGCATGCCATTTGGACTGTGCAATGCTCTAGGGACTTTTCAACGCTGTATGATGGAAATTTTCAGTGACATGGTGGAAAAGATAGTGGAGGTCTTGATGGATGACTTTTCGATGTTTAGGGATTCATTCGAGGGATGTTTGGCAAACTTGGAGAAAGTTCTAACAAGATGTGAGGAGAAGAATCTAGTCTTGAATTGGGAAAAGTGTCACTTTATGGTGACGGAAGGAATCGTGCTTGGCCATATAGTTTCAGCAAGGGGTATTGAAGTCGATAAATCCAAGGTGGAGGCCATCTCCAACCTCCCCACGCCAAGAGCCATCAAAGGCATCCGGTCATTTTTGGGCCATGCAGGTTTTTATTGTTGATTCATAAAGAATTTCAGTGCATTGGCCCGACCCTTGACCAACCTGCTATCTAAGGAGGTCCCATTTGAGTGGTCGGATGATTGTGAGGCATCCTTTAAAAAACTTAAAAGCATGCTAGTCACACCTCTGATCATGCAACCACCCAATTGGGATCTACTTTTGAGCTCATGTGCGACGCGAGTGATTACGCGGTCGGCGCACTGCTCGGTCAGAGGGAGGAAAATAGACCATATGTGATACACTATGCTAGCAAAACACTTAATGAGGCTCAGATGAATTACACTACCATCGAGAAAGAATTGCTAGCAGTAGTGTTTTCCTTAGATAAATTTTGTGCTTACATCATTGGTTTGCCTATTATTGTCTTTACTGATCACTCTACTTTAAAGTATTTGTTATCTAAGCAGGATGCAAAACCGAGACTCATTAGGGGGATACTCCTCCTACAAGAATTCGACTTGACGATCAAGGACAAGAAAGGAGTTGAGAATGTGGTGGCGGATCATTTATCCTGGCTTGTGGTGCAAGAGGCCAATGAGAACATTCCTATCCCTGACTTTTTCCCTGATGAGCATTTGTTGTCTATTCATTATGTATGTCCTTGGTATGCTAATATATGTAACTATCTTGAAACAAGACAGACACCACCGCAATGGAGCCCAGAAGATCGAAGACGATTTATGGCAAATGTAAAGTACTTCTACTTCGATAACCCGTATTTGTTCAAGTACTGCCCCGACCAAATCATGAGGAGATGCGTACCTGAAAATGAACAGCGGGACGTCCTTGCATTTTGCCATTCACAAGCTTGCGGTGGACATTTCTCAGCCAAAAAGACTTCAGCCAAAATTTTTCAATTAGATTTTTACTGGCCCTCTCTTATCAAAGATTGTGTTTCATTTTATAAAGGATGCGACAAATGCCAATGGTTGGGTAGTGTGACCCAAAGAAACATGATGCCCCTTTCACCAATACTTGTCATAGAAATATTTAACTGTTGGGACATGGACTTCATGGGCCCTTTTCCTATGTCATTTGGTTATTTGTACATCCTCCTGGCAGTGGACTATGTGTCCAAATGGGTGGAGGCTATCCCGACCAAGACTAATGACCACCGAGTCGTAGTCAAGTTTCTCAAGGAGAACATATTTTCGAGGTTTGGGATGCCTCGTTCAATAATAAGTGATGGTAGATCACATTTCTGTAATAGGTCATTTGCATCTCTAATGTTCAAATATGGCGTCACTCACAAAGTATCCACTGCCTATCACCCACAAACAAATGGCCAAGCCGAGCTAGCCAATAGGAAGATCAAGAACATTCTAGAAAAAATGGTTAACTCAAACAGAAAGGATTGGTCCGATAGATTGACCGATGCCCTCTAGGCATACCGCACTACCTTTAAAACTATTTTGGGCATGTCTCCCTACCGGCTTGTCTATGGAAAGGCTTGCCACCTGCCAGTCGAAATGGAACACAAGGCCTATTGGGCCATTAAGACTTTAAATTTTAATTTGAGAATGGCCGGTGATCGTAGGAAGTTAGAGCTGAATGAGTTGAAAGAGATTCGACGAGATGCATATGAGAGCTCCAAAATGTCAAAAGAAATGGCCAAAATCTTTCATGATAACTCCATCATGAGGAAATCATTTGAGCCCAGGCAAAAAGTACTCTTATACAATTCTTGCCTCTCCATTTTCCAAGGCAAACTCCAATCCCGTTGGGATGGCCCCTATCTTGTCAAGGTGGCCTACCCCAACGGAGCTGTGGATGTCCAAAACCTCGAAAATGGCCAGACATTCAAGGTCAATGGCCAAAGACTTAAGCCATTTTTTGGGGGCTTTGAAGAACAAGTGGTGGAGGAGAATTTGATGGATCCAGTATACCCGGAAGTTGTGGAGGAATAATTTGTTTTTTTTTTCTGCTTTTCAATGTACAGGCTTTTATTTACTTACTTTATTTTTATTCCATGTTAATTATGTTCTTTTGTCGTATAGTTTTGTTCTTCTTAGTCGCAGATATTGGTGTTTTTGTCAAAGCTCAAGTGCGAGGTGTTCTCTAACCCTACTAATCTTTTTACTGTCCATCATTGAATATCATATTTTTTTTGTTTCATTAAGAACAATGCATGAATCAAGTTGGGGGGGGGTGAGGTTGCACTATTTGCATCTTACACCAATGTTTGTGGGAATATTCTGCGTAGATATTCGCGTTTGCCGACACTCGCGCTTGCCGACACTATAAAAAAAAAAGTGGGAATATTCCGTGCGGATATGCGGCTGCCGACACTCAAAAATAAAAAAATAAAATAAAAATAAAAAAATAAAAAATGGGATGCCTTTATAAGGTTTAAAAAAAAATTTTCTCCCATCCACCGGTGATTGCTCTCCCCTTCTTCTTCCCTTCTTTTTTCTTCTTTCTTTCTCTTTTCTTCTTCTTCTTCTTCTTCTTCTTCTTCTTCATTGTTCTCTCTATTATCTGTAAAAACAAACCACCCCTGCAAATCCATGACCATATATGCCGACAACCCAGTCCTTTGTTTAATAATTTGTCTTATATGTTTGTATTTGTTCATGGGTGCTCTTTTTCTGCTCACACTTAGGTGAGGGGTTTCCAGCCTAACTCAAATCTCCCTCGAGTTGGTTAATTGTTGTGTTTTGTTTGTTGGTTTCGACAGTTAAACAAATCTCTACACCCACCGTCTTTCCCTCTTTCTTCTTTTTCTTCTTCTTCTTCTTATTTCTGTTGTGCTATTCTCTATAACATGACCCAACTCCCAACAATCCCATGACCATATTCCCCGAAGACCCAGTCGCTTGTCTCATGATCGGCATTTGTTCACTCTATTTGTACATGGCTCTTCTTCTTCTGTCTGCATTTAAAATCAAGGGTTTTCGTCCTAGCGAAAACCCAGATCTGCATAAAGAAGATTAATTTGTGTATTTTCTTTGTAGGTTATAATAGTTGAATAGATCTCTACCCCACAACTTGATCTCCAAACTCCACACACTGGTAAATTCGAAACATTGGGGACAATGTTCGATTTAGGTTAGGGGGTGTAATCTACGATTCCAGTTTGTTATAGTTTTGTATTTTTTTTAAAAAAAAAAAGAGATTTTTCTAGATTGCGTATTTTTACAACATTTTTGCTTATTTTTCATGATCACATCAAATGCAGCTTCAATCGTCTTTGTGACTGGCAGACATTAAAGAACCAGATAGTGAGTCTTAAAGCATAGAAAAACATGGATGTTAAAATTTTTTGGTTTAGTTTGGGAGTCTTGCACACATTTCCATCTGATGTGCATGTTGTGATCATGAGAAAAGCAAGAGTAGCCAAAAAAATTGAAATTCGAGAAGCACAAGCAAAATCATTGTGTGGCAGAAGTACTTTTGCTAAACGTCGTCGTGTCAAACGGCTGGGTTCTTGTAAACAATGTGGCACGTGTTTTCACATGAAAAAATACAATCAGTGTTCTGAACCAATTTCAGGTCGTGCAATCGATCAATTAAACTGGATAATATATGGGCAGAGTAAGGATTTTTCTGACACGCCATCTTATACCAGTCCGGGACTTACATGTTATGTGCGACAAGAAGTGGGAAGGGTCACTAATAATGACATAGACACAAGCGATGACTCGGATTAAATTTTGACTAATAATGACAAAGCTGTGGAAAAATGTGTTTTGGGGATGAAGGATAATGGTCCAAATTTTTTTTGTGTAAATATTTGTTTATGTACAAAGTCTTTTTGTTGAAATAAAGATGTGGGCCGAGTAAAGATTGCCCAAAAATGCCAACCTGTAGCGTAGGTAAGGACTTATCTTGAGACGCCATAGTTTTCCAAGTTCAATGTGTGCATTTAGTTTTTTTTTCATTTTTCATAGATAAATGTGTATGTAAATAACTTTAATTTTTATTCGAGTAAAAAAAAAAGCCGCATTTCTTTGAAAAATGGTATTTTCTCTATGCTGAAATGTCAAATGTACATTGGTATTTGTTAATCTTAATGTACAGAATGACCAGACTCGAAAATAGAATTATAATATAACTGACATTCTTTAGAAACCTGACATAACCAATGGAGATACCAAAGAATACCATGATAAGTTTTGAGCCTTGCGATGCTTTTTGAGAGACAATCAACATTTACTCAAGTAAGCTCTTTCACTTTCAATTGTTGAATAATCTTATTAAACTTGCTTTGATTAAATGCAAATAAAGTAATCTATTGACATATCCTACAGGGAACCTTTGCATGCGACACATACATAGGCACATACTTGAGAAAGGATTTTAGGTCATCTTTGAGTTGATTTTGAGCCTTAGCCATTGTTTCTACGAAATTATATCCCTAGTTAGCCATGTTTAAGCCTTCAATGAATAATGATTTCTTTTCAAAAAAAACCCATATGATAACCGAGCCACAAGAAAATACACTTAACATACCTTGCTATCCATTTTTTTTGCACCCTTTTATAAATCGGTATGACATAGAAAGGCAAGAAAAACAGAAAAGAAGATGGTGGCTATTATTCAATGAAGAATTGGTGGAAAAAAAAAAGAAAAAAACAAAAACAAAAACAGGAATTGCCAAGAAAGTGAAAAATGAGAAAAAATGAAAGAAAGAAATACCATTTCTAGGCAAAAGATCGAAAAGTAAGAAAAATGTGTGCTACACTACATTAAAAAGGGGATAACTTTTGAATACCATTGACGTCATTTCGTTAGCCACTGACCTCTGGCCACATTACAACCTATAGAAAGTCCTAATTGATCTCAAGTTTGATGCATGTGTGTGTTGTTGACAGAAAACTGGGGTATGTTAAATAGTATTTCTTTAATTGCATTGATATTCTTCCATGAGATTACGCCAAGAACATGATTAGTCTATTTTCTTAAGACTTTCACTCTTTTTCTAACTGTGCATGTGATTCTTCAATTGACCATCCTTTAATCACATGTCCTTTGAGAGACAAGTCACTATAATCAGAGTGATTTTTTTTTGCTAAGAGCATTCTAAGAGAGGTTTGAGACATCAAATCTATCCATGGAAGGTGCTAAAATGGAATATTTGTTATATAACAATTCTTGCTACTAGAATGATCATTTCTACTACACAGGGAATTCCAATATAAATGTAACAAGTGTTTATTTTTGTATAGAGTACGTACCAATGACAGAGAAGTGTTCGGGAAACAATTCAAAATTAAGGGATGTGTGTCTCAATGATTCTGTTGCTAACTCACTTTGATCTTACATATACACATCTTTTAATTGGAGTTTGTAGGTAGCTTCACTGAAAACATTCACAAGACAAAACTCGTCCACTAGGGATCACCTAGGGGTTTAACGGCTTGTTGCATATGCTAAATGTAATCGTGTTATCTACGAAAGTGATTTTATTTTGTTATGTTGTTATTTATTACTAGGGACTAGTAATTTTTAGGTTGGGGGTGTGATTAACCCTAATTAAGGCATAATTTAATAGGTAAATTGTGTTAGTTGAATAAAGTAAATTAGTCAAAATAAATCAAATTAGAGTTAGTGTGCGAATAAAGGATAATGCATTAATTGTTGTTCTTTTCAGGGTTTTGTATGTCAAAGCTACAAACTATTGGGGAGCCAATTGCATTAAAACTACAAACTACTGGGGTGCCAATTATCAAAGCTCAAGACAAAGGGGGATAAAAAATTCAATGCCACCTAACAAGACTTTCATGCCACCTAACAAGATTCAAGGCCACCTAACAAGACTTTCATGCCACCAAACAAGACTTCTCAAGGCCACCCAACAAGATTCAAAGCCACCTAACAAGATTTCACCCTCCCTTGTTGCCTATAAATACCACCCCTTAGGACTTGTAAAGCATTCATCTTGTGGTAGTGGAAAACCCTCCAAAAGTATTATTGCTTTCCTTATTGCTTATTGCTTTCTTTAAGTATTGCTTTTTTTTTATTGTATTATTGCTTTCTTTTAACTTATTGCTTTCTTTTACTTTAAGTATTGCTTTCTTTTATTGTGTTATTGCTTTCTTTTATTTCCATTGCTTGAGCTTCCTTCTTCCCTTACTCTTCCACTTTTCTAGAGCTTTACCAAAGCCGTGAAGGGTGGAACGTGATTCACTTATTCTTTGTCGAAGATCGGCTCCTTGTGTAAAGTGTTTTACCTTGTAACTCCTCTACTTGGAGGGATGAGCATCACTCACTTTTCTAGCTTTAACAAAGCCATAAAGAGTGGGTAGTTTCTCATCCAATCTTTAGTAAGAGGTGATTATCCGAAAGTTATATTTATGCATTTCGTTTATGCTTAGATCTAGTCTTTATTTCTTCATAATGTCTTCTCATCATATTGTTGTCTTTATTTTAAGCATGAATAGCTAAATCTCTTAGTTGGCAAAACCAAGAGGAACCTCCACTTGAGTATACCATTTCAACTCATTCTCCTCCCCTCTTTTAGAGTTCAATGGTTCAGTTTGACTGGGTTGAGGGTGGATAACTTGGTGAGTCTTTGATATTTCATAGGCCTAGTCACAGTTTATGCTTATGTACTCACCAATTTTACCCCTAGCTTCCCACGAATCAATCGTTCATTCATGCTCTATTGAAGGAGGGTTTCGAGTTGAGACGGTATTCCTATTGGAGTGACCTCTTGGATTTGCCAACATTTGTTTTTCATTTTACTAGCATCAAAATAACTTCACCAACCAACTTCCAACAATCAAAGATTTTACACTTTCTTTCTCCCAAAATCACCTTCCCCTCGGTTTACTTCCTTCCCCGTGGAAATGACCTTGGAATATCACCAAGTAAAACACGATCCACGAAAGTCTCCTTGCGCTTGGGGAGCACTTTTGTTCACACATAGTCACATATGAAGTCTCATTCATCCACCATTCCGTTGCCCTTTCTTTTGACATCATCCCTAGGAGAGTGACACTCCCCTTCATTCATATTCTATACATGCTAAAAGGTGATGTTTAGAGATTAGGAAACAACAAGAAATTTTGTCAAGCAGTGCTATGTGAGCATGTTAAGTGTTTAAATTATGCCTTGGTGGATGAAGTGTGTTATTGACATATATTATGTGATAACATGCTTGTGAATGATTGTTGGATATGAAAATGTTGATGTATGCTCATAGATATATTGACATTGTGATAGAATTGGTAATTTTATGTTTTGAGATTTAAATTGCCATGGAATATGTGTAAATATGGTTACATTTTGCTCATGTGGCATTCTTTACATATGGGCATGATATTGAAATAGCAATGATGCGTTATATTGCATTTGCACAGAAACATTGCATTCATGGGCATCCTTATGGGTGTGGGCATGTGTGCATGTGTTGGATCAAACATCATACTTGGTGGATGATACGTGGGCCTGGTACCGTTGGACCAAGGTTCAACAGAGCCGCACGGTTGCATAAAAAACTTGTGTCAGGTATAGCAAGTAGGGCTAGACTCTCCCTAGGGTGCAAGACCCGGTTACTAGTTTTATACATTGCCTACGATGCAAGTCCAAAAAAGTGTATCGGTTTGCGGAGCCAGCGATGAGACACCAAAAGTCCGCTACCTAACAAAGACACATGGTTTTGTTTTATAAAATAGTCATCCGATGTGTAACATCCAACAATGACTTGGTTTTATAACCACATGACTTTATTTCAAAATGATCATTGGATGTAATTCATCAATGGCAAAATTTTCATACATTGGCATTCCGTTATGTGGAGGGAGACGGGAGGGCTTGGGGTAAAGGACATAAGTGAAACTCATCTCATTTCATGGCATGACATGATAGAAGTCCAACATTGAAACTCATATTCTTGTTTGGGATGGTTGTTGCTTGTTAAATGTTGCATGTGACATTTCATATGCATTTAGGTTGGGGAGTAGCCTCTTTAGGAGTTACCCTATTGAGCGTATCTCACCCTATATGGGAACACATTTCAGGTGCGGGGTTTGTACCGGCTGGAGACTCTCATTCAGAACCTCCAAGATGAAGAAAAGGCCGACTTATGGCCTTGAATCCATTTTGTAAAACCATTATATAAATTTGGTGAAAAGTATATTTTGGGCTTGTAATCATATGGAATTGTAATAGAACTTGTATGTATCAAGTCTTATGTGAAAAACTATATTTTACATGTTTGGGATGTTTGTGGGAAAGTTTGGAATGAATTGGAAATGAAAAAATATGTAAACAGACAATTATGGGCAAAACCTTTCGGAAGGTTTGGACAAAGACAAGGACAATTGTTGAATAGTGGGTGAAACCTTCCGGAAGGTCGATTCTAACCTTTCGGAAGGTCTTCTCTAACCTTTCGGAAGGTCTTCACTTTTTTCTAAAATGAGAAAATCCTGTGTGTAACTTCTTTCGGAAGGTTGAACACACCCTCTGGAACGTCAACAAATCTTTCTCAACGATAGGATTCCAGTATGCTCGATCATTCGGAAGGTTGAGGAAACCTTCCGGAAGGTCCTCACAAAACTTCAAATTTTTGAATTCTTTCCCTCAGTTCTTGGGCAATCTTTCCTATTGTTCAAGGGTGTCCTATGGGATAAAAATGGCTATAAATTAATGTGTAAAGAACCACGGTTGTGTGGATATAGTCCCAGGTAAGGGATTAACTTCGACATGATGTCAGGTGGTACGACAGTCATAGGTACTTCCGCAGGCTGACAAGTAGTCAACGGTTGATAAAAGGACCCCCAGTTTTAGGGGTGTCACATCCTCTTTTCTCTCTCCACCTTTCCCATCCTCCATCTTTCAATGCTGATTTAGGGTGTAGGGAGACATGTATGTATGTAAAATGTATCAGGGACAAGTGGAAGGATCATAGGTGGGACCCCCCCAAGGGCAGAGCTTGACTTGTAGGTTGTTTGGCATTTCTAGGCTAAACCTTCTAGAAGGTTTTTGTAGGGCCATAGGAAAAAGCTGTCCAATAGTGAAAACCTTCTTAAAAGTTTTTTCTAGTAGGCAAAACCTTCTAGAAGATTTTGGTCAGGGCATAGACAGTTTAATGTGTGCAAAAAAAAAAATAAAAAAATAAACAAAAATTAATGTGCAAACATTTTGGATGGTTTTCATTAGATTTTTGTTTTTCTTGATTTCTTCACCTTCCAAGCCTCCCTTTAAGCTACCCCTCATCTCCATTGACTTTAAATACTATGATGGGGCTTAACTCAAGCCATTTTCAACTCTTTACCCACAATCACACATCATTAATAGTTTGCGTCATTGCATTTCCTCCCATTTACACCACAAAAGCAAGCATAAGAGGGTATAAAAACTGTAAAACTCAAGTAAATTTAAACTTTTATGAGAAAGGGTAAAATAGTAATTTATCACTATAGTACGGGTTGTAAACCTAAAATTTTTTTGAACTTGGATGACGAAACAGACCTCATCCTTGGATTCGTCACACAAAATCTAGTTACCACGTCAAATTTTATCCAATTTTGAGATAGTTAGATTTTTTACGTTTTACGAGGCGGTTGAGTCTCGGGTGACCCAAAATTAAAATAAAATTAATTTGAACTTGAGCCGAGATAAAATTTAATCGTTTCGGAGTTAAAACGGACTCGAAAAAAAAGGTTCGTGTGGCCAATTGTGGGCCAAGTATTCTAAAACTATAAATAAGGGGAAAAATCTGATTTTTGGCCTGATTTGTGTTCAATCGGTTAGCCGATAGAGAAGAGAGGAAAATGAGAGAATTTCTCCACCTTCTCTCTAAGATCTACGGAGATTGTGTAAACCCCCACACTCTTATCTTTATATAGCACGTAATTATGTTTTTGAAATACTAATTTAAGTAATGGGGTATGCATGAACTGTAAACCCCACCCTTTTATCTTTATATATGTATGTAGGTTTATGTAGTGAGTTATTATTTCTTTTTGAAAATGCTAATATGAAAATTTGAGGAAAAAGTAGTTAAAACTTAGTTTAGCTTGCAAATATATGAAATCGTTGTAATAGAACTTGTATCAACTATGTTTAATGTACAAAAGCATATTAAATAAGCTTGGGTTAGATTTGGAATGGGTTTGAAATGAAAAATAGAGGAAATAGGCAAATTTGGACAGGACCAATCGACAATACACTGTCCAATAGATCCGAACTACCGGTAGCTCAACAAGTAGTGCGCTGTCCTGTAGATCTAAACTACCGATAGCCCAATATGAACTACCGATAGACCATTAAAAAGTCAGGATTTTTATGTTTTAAAATCCCATTTTCACTCCATTTACTCCCATTCTTTCACACCACTCTCACCCCCACACCTCTTAGAACCCTAGTGGAAAGACTTAGAGAGGAAGAGGCAAAGGAAAAACAAGAGTTTTTAGGTTGATTCAAGATCAAATCTTCTTGTCCTTCATACCAAAGCCAAGGAGAAAGGTAGGGGTTTTCTTCCTATTCTCTTACATTGAGGCTAGGGCTTAATTATATGTATTCTTTTGACTTTAAATCTTATATATATGCTATCAAATCATCTTTCCTTGGTCTTTTGCAATTATTAGGGGGTTTTAAACAAAGTTAGGGTTGAATACCCATGAAATCTCATTTTCTTGATACCTTAGTTTTCAAAAGAGATGGACTTTCTTTTTGATTCTTCCTTTGTTCTTGACTTTGAAACTTTAGTGCTTTGTGTCGGGTAATAAAATGATGTTGTGATGATCTCTTGCTTATTTTCTTAAATGGTTCTCTTGTATTACAAATTATGAAAATTGGGATTTATGGAATTGTTTGTTATTTGAGAAAATTGTTGAAATTGTATCTCTTGTATGGTTATTGTGATGGACTTGAATTAATTCGAGCACTGCCATAGAGTGTTAAAGGTTAGTCTATCCCAGTGGGGGATGAGATGATTTTCTAACACTTGTAGTGGTTTGTTGTTTATGAGAGCAACCACTATTGTTCATGTAAGTTCGAGGCTAAGGGTGGATATACCTTTCCTGGGAAGGATTCATCAATGCTATGGGAGACAGTATAACCCCTTCTTAAAGTGGTTTGTGTGGTTATAGTTGGGTGAATGAGGTAGAATCGTTGGGTAGATTCATGGGCAGCAACCAACATACATGAGAACATGCTTATTGTGTGGAATAGGTTTCCTACAAGAGCTTGTGGAGGTATGAGACTCTATAAGAACTTGTGGGAAATGGCTTTTGGTTAGAAATGGTTTATTGTTTGGAAATTTATTTTACTGTTCATTTAAATTATTGTTACTGTGTAAACTTGAGATCTATTGAAATGTTCATGTTTTCTTTCAAAAATTAATATATGATATTCGTAAAATGAGACCGACTTGTTTTTAAATGCTTTCTAACCTTGTATGAGTTTGGGAGAATGTTGCTATAGAGCTTCGCGCTCATCCCCTACAAACTATATTTTTTTAGGTTATGGTCTGGAGGAAGAGCTCGGGGTTGAGGAGCCGACACACTGGGAAGCTCCATTAGACGGGCTCACGAATCCCAAGGTGGATGTCTAGAGTTACACTCTCCTAGGTGCTAGACTAGAAAATTTATTTTGAGATTTTGTAAAGACTAACCTTTTGTTATTCCGTTGCAAGTTTTAATGTGATTCTTTTGGGATGTAATTATCATAGTCGATCACATTCTTTTGGGATGTAATGGCCATGGTTGGCCTATTCTTTTGGGATAATACTATAAATGTTATATTTGATGGATAAAATTTCTTTAATGATGAAATTATTTAGTTGCTCTCATGATATGAATGGTTTATAGATTGTAATGCCGTTCAAGGTAGATTTTGGGTCGTTACATGAACTAAGTAGATTGCAAGAGTAGATATAAAAATGTTAATAGTGTAGAATCGGGTAAATATTTAGTTTAAACTTAGTTTTGGCTTGTAAATATATGAAACCGTTTGCAATAGAACTTATACCAACTATGTTTGATGTACAAATGTATGTTATATAAGTTTGGGTTGGTTTTGAAAGGGTTTGAAATGGATTAAAAATGAAAAACAAGGAAAACAGGCAAAATTGAATAGATCGTACCGGTACTGCATACCAGTACGCCCGAAAGTTAGCGTATCGGTACTGCGCGATATGGGGTCCATTTTTCACCCTATAAATACATAATGACGCCTCCCTTAGCCCCATTTTAACACTTATAACCTTAGAAAGTCATAGAGAGGAAGAAAGGATGAGAAAAATAAGAGATTTAGAATGGATTCAAAATGGAGAAAGATCAAATCTCAAGTTCTTCACACAAAAACCAAGGAAGAAGAAGGTAGGGGTTTCTTACATTCTTGTCCATTAAGGCTAGGGTTTATATATATATACATGTTTTGCTTCTAAATCTTAAATATATGCTATGAAATACTTGTTCCTTGAAGTTTCTACAAGTATCACCATGTTTTGAAAGTATTATGGTTTGATGGCCATAAAAACCCTAGTTTTTGAGAAAAATGGATTTTTCTTCTTAATGTTCAATTGTTCTTGATTTCAAAATTGTAGTGCCTTGTATTAAACAACAAATGGTATTTGTGATGATCTCTTGCTTATTTTTCTTATATTGTTCTCTTGTATTACAAATTATGAAATTTGAGAATTTTAGATTTACTCATGATTTGAGAAAACGATTGAAATTGTATCTCTTGTATAGTTGTTGTGATGGACTTGAATTGTATTCGAGCACTGCCGTAGAGTGTTAAAGGTTAGACTATTCCAGTGGGGGTGAGATGGTTTCCAAACACTTGTAGTGGTTTATTGTTTATGAGAACAACCACTATTGTTCACGTAAGTTCGAGGTTGAGGGTGGGTATACTTTTCCTGGGAACGATTCGTCAATACCGTGGGAGATGGTATACGCCCTTCCTAAAGTGGCTTGTGTGGTTATGGTTGGGTGAACAAGATAGAGTCGTTGTGTAGATTCATGGGAAGCAACCAACATACATGAGAACATGTTTAGTGTGTGCAATTGGTTTTCCTATAAGAGCTTGTGGAGGTATGGGACTCTACAAGAACTTGTGAGAAATGACTTATGGTTAGAAATGGTTTATTGTTTGAAAATTCATTTTTATCGTTCATTTAAATTATTGCTATTGTGTAAACTTGAAATCTATTGAAATGTTCCTATTTTCTTTCAAAAATTAATATATGATATTTGTAAAATGAGACCGACTTATTTTTACATGCTTTCTAAACCTTGTATGAGTTTGGAAGAATGTTGTTACAGAGCTTCGTGCTCTCCCCCTACAAACTATATTTTTTAGATTATAGTCTAAAGAAGGAGCTAGGAGTACATGAACAAGCACATTGGGAAGCTCCTATAGAAGGGAACGTGGATCCCAAGGTGGACGTCTAGAGTTATATTCTCTTTTGTTTTAGACTAGGATATTTATTTTGAGACTATGTAAAGTCAATCCTTTTGAAATTCCGCTGCATGTTAAATTTGATTTTTTTGGGATGTAATTGTCATAGCTTGACATATTCTTTTGGATATAGCAGTCATGGTTGGCCTATTCTTTTGGGATAATATTGTAAATGTTATATTTGATGGATAAAATTTCTTTAATGATGGAATTATTTAGTTGTTCTTATGATGTGAATGGTTTATGGATTGTAATGTTGTCCAAAGTGAGTTTTGGGGCGTTACAAAGTTTGGTATCAGAGCTGTCTCTCGCCTGAATCGAGTGTAGGCCCCTAATGTGCTCACGTCTAGTGGGCGGGCAGGTAGCTGGTGAGCTGCTGCACGGGGACGTGCAGCCCTAAAGGGGGTGGATTGTGAGATCCTAGTGTACCACATCGGTTAAGGAGGAAAAAGTGACTTAGCTTATTAGTAAGTCCCTTGCCTTACAAGGCATAAGGCCTTTTCCCAGGGATACTGGGAGAAACAAAGCCGTGAGGCCTAGTGGGCCCAAAGTGGACAATATTATGCCATGTGGAGGGTGGGGTGTTACAAGTTAGTATTAGAGATGACTCTTGCTTGGATCGAGTGTGGGCCCTTGATGTGCTCGCAAGTAGTGGGCGGGCAGGTAGTTGGCGAGCTGCTGCATGGAGACGTGCAGCCATAAAAGGGGTGGATTGTGAGATCCTGGTGTCCCACATCGGTTAGGGAAAAAAAAGTGACTGAGCTTATTAGTAAGCCCCTTGTTTTACATGGCATAAGGACCCCAGGAATACTGGGACGAACAAAGCCGTGAGGGCTAGTGGACCCAAAGCGGACAATATTATGTCATGTGGAGGGTGGGGTGTCACAAGTTGGTATCAGAGCTGACTCTCCCCTGGATCAAGTGTGGACCCCGGACGTGCTCACATGTAGTGGGCGGACAGGTAGCTGGCGAGCTGCTGCACGTGGACGTGCAGCCTAAAGAGGGTGAATTGTGAGATACTGGTGTCCCACATCGGTTATGGAGGGGAAAGTGACTGTTAGCATAAGGCCTTTTCCCAGGGATACTGGGAGGAACAAAGCCGTGAGGACAAGAAGGAAAGTTGAGTGGTCGAATCCTCTCGGGCCAAGAAGAAAAGTTGTTCTCCTCGACGTGGGCTACAAAACTATACCAAGGAGGTCAGTTTTGGGTGAGATTCCAAGGATGGGATTTTTGGGAAGAAGAGATTCTAACTTGTTTTGGGTTCTTGGAGCTTTCCAACTTGATTTCACGCTTCAAGAGGTAGGGTTCCTTCCTACTTAGGTTTATTTAAAACCTAGGTTGTTTATATGTAATGGATAGGTTGATAGAAATATGTATCACTTGCCTATGTTGTGAAATTGATGAAATGGGTATGAAAATGGATATAGAAATGGGTTAAAATAACTTCCTAGTTTGGAATTGATATATGGTAATTACTTGTGTAATTCCATGGAAATGTGATTATGGGCATGCTATGTGTTTAAATTATGTCATGGGGATTGAAGTGTGTTATTGTCTTATATTATGTAATAACATGCTAGTTATTGTTGTTGAAAAACAAAATGTTGATATATGCTTATTGATGTATGAACATTGTGATAAAGTTGGTAATTGTATGCATGAGATGTAAATTACCTTGGGATATGTACTTATGTGTTTAAAGTTGCATATATGACATTCTTTATATATGGGCATGATATTGAAATAGAAATGGAGCATTACATTACATTTGCACAGAGAAATCACATCCATAGTCATGTGTGTGGGTGTGTGTGTGCATGGTTGATATCAAACACCAAATAGGTGGATGATGGGTAGGCTCGGGAAAGTTGGATTGAATATATAGCTGAGTCACACAATTCCATGAAAAAGAATTAGGTTGGGATTAGCAAGAAGGGCTAGACTATCCCTCGAGTGAGAGACTCGGTGATTCAGATACACACTTTCATTGGTATAAGAGCCCATAAAGTGTGTCTGTGTACACGAAATCGTTGGTGAAAGTCCATAAATTCTGTGTCGATTGGGTGACTGTTGATGTAAGTCCATAAATATCCACCTCAAGAAAGACCCAAAAATTTTCAAATAGTCATTGGGTGAGTGAAACCAATGGCGGGGGCTTGGAAGCCCGATTTTAAATACCATGGCATTACATGGGAAAAAAGAGTCAAGAAGGGCTCAGGTTGAGTCACATGATTGAGTCTTATCTCACTTCATGGCATGGCATTGCTAAGATTCCAAAATTGAATGATGTACACTTGTTTGGAAGTTGTTGGTTGTGAATTGTTGTATGAGAACATTGCATATGCACTTAGGTTGGGGAGTAGCCTCTGTAGGAAATACTCTACTGGGCGTGGCTCACCCTATACGAGAAAATATTTCTGGTGCGGACTACACTCCGGTGAATGGCACTCATTTGGGGCATCAACGATGAAGAAAAGCCGGGTTGTGGCTTTTGAAAATAAGTTTTTCTAAAAAGTTTGTTTAAAACCCATTTGGCATGCAAATGTATGGAATGAGTTGTATTAGATGTTGTGTATATTAGATTATATGTGAAGAACATGATTTAGTATGTTTTGGATGAAAAATATAGGTTTTGGAATGGGTTAAAAATCAAAAATAGGTGAATTGGGCAAAATTGGACAAAGTGTATCGGTACTGCGTACCGGTAGAGTCTGCCCAGAAGGAAAATCATACAGATACTATGTACCAGTACACAGTATCGATATTGTCTCCTAAAATCTAAAATTTTTAAATTATTTTGCCATGCTTTTGAGCTTTGTTTTTCTTGGTTCCAATGATACAAATGGACATTAAATGTATATTGGAACTTGGTTGGATTAAATGATTAAAGGAACACGGGTAATACGTGTGATTTAAAGTTTTAGGTAATGGAATAATAATAGCGTGACATTGGATCAAGCGACACTCACAGGCAATTCCGCAGGCTAACGGGTGGTCAACGGGTTAAATAATGACCCCCGATTTTAGGGGTGTCATAGTTTGGTATCAGAGAATACGTATACAATTTACCTAGGGTTGTTGGGCATGGGTTTAGACCATTGCATGCATTGTGCATTTATAATTAAGTGCTTAAATGCTGCATGCTACATGTTATGTAATATGTATTATGCAAAAGATATACATGGTAAAATGTATATGGAAAAGTGACACTATGGTTAGAAAACATAACTTTGGAAGTCAGAAAACAAGGGAACAGGATAGTTGAAGGTGTAAAGGTCTACTAGTGACAGACATAAGCTCTATTAGGGAGACAAGGAGATAAATCTCAAAGTTCAAAGTTGGTCCCTACTTTGGAATACTAAATTGGTGTTCTATTGTTATCTGACATGTGTGTAGATGACTAGTAGAGGAAGAGGATGCCGAGGCGGTGGGTTGAACAACAGCCAACCACCACCAGCCTTAGACCAACAGGCCTTCTTAGAGGCTATCAGTACTGCGGCGGCTACCATTGCACAGGTTAGTGCAAATGTGGAGCAAGGAGGCACGAGTAACCTCCAAAAGTTCAAGGCACACAAGCCTCCAATATTCAAGGGAGGGGGCGGATCTGATGGTGGCCAACCATTGGTTCCGGCAAGTTGACAAGGTTTAGAGGCTATGGAGATCATCTCCAATGCCTCGAAGAAAAGGCTAGCTGCATTCAAGCTAGAGGGAGAGGCCCAATTATGGTGGGATTGGGTGAAGGACGCAAAGGACTTAGCGACCATGACATGGGGAGAGTGCTCGAGAATTTTTGGAGTCAAAAACAAGGAACAATGATGGTGATAGAGTACGTGGCTAAGTTTACTGAATTAACCCATTTTTTTTTATGATTACGTGGCCACGGATATGGCCAAGGTGAGGAAGTTCGAGGATGGTTTGAAATTATCCATCCGAGAGAAAATTATGGGCCTTTGCTTGCAAGATTTGGACTCAATAGTCGAGACAGCTATGGCCATTGAGAGTGAGATTGATGACGCAAGGAGCATCTGGGAGTCGGGTGCTAAGGACAAGAAGGAGGAGGACCAATCCTCTTCTTCTAGCTCGAAAAAGAGGCAGAGGATATGCAAGGACAACAAGGACAGGGTTGTGGCTATTAGGGCCAAGGCCAAGGTCGATCCTCCCAAGACAGGGGAATTTGAGGACAGCATATCAGGCAAGCCAGAGAACTTGTTTTCATTGTCACCAACTGGGTTATATGAAGCAAAATTGCCCTCAGAGGTAGGGATCCCAAAGCTATGGGACATCTCAGTCCTAGTTATCAGTGGGGCTGCCACAGGCTTATTTTGTTCCTCTCTACCCCACCATGGGCCAAGAAAGCCAGTATCAATTCCAAGGTGCTACTCAAGCCCCTACTACATCACGAGCAAGGACTCCGCAATTAGGCCAGATAGGCCAGGGTATGGGTAGAGGCCGAGGCCAGGGCATGCAGATCAAGACGTTAGGTACTTAGGGGCGTGTCTACGCCACACACCTCAAACTGAGCCAGTGGACTTGTCGGTCATCCAAGGTACATTTCTACTTTCTCGCTTATGGGCTAGGGTGTTATTTGACTCTGGTACATCGCATTCATTCATTTCTGTATTATGTGTGAGGGATTTGAGCTTAGAGGTTGATACCTTGGAAGAGCCATTGTATGTGAATTCACCCCTAGGAGCTAGGGTGTGTGTTGATCAGATTTGTCGGGACTGTGAGTTAGAGATCTCAAGGATTCTACTCACCATGGACCTTAGGGTTATGGACATGTCAGAGTTCGATGTTATCCTTAGGATGGATTGGTTGACAGCACATCGAGTTATCATTGATTGTGATCAAAAAATGGTCACTGCTTAAATGCCTGATGGTGTTTGTTTCAAGTTCCAAGGGAAAAAACAAGATGGCTTACCCCAAGTCATGTATGATTCTCAATGGCACGGGCAGTTGACGGGTTAACTAGCAAGTCTTACCTTAGAGGACGAGGCAAGACTGGAGTTGGGTCTATTACGAGTGGTGTGTGAGTATGAGGATGTTTTTCAGGATGAATTATCGAGATTACCTCCACATAGGGATGTGGACTTCAACATTGAGTTACATCCTGGTACATCTCCTATTTCTATGACTCTGTATAGAATGACGCCAGTTGAGTTGCAAGAACTCAAGGTCCAGTTACAGGAGTTGTTAGACAAGGGGTTTATTAGACTGAGCACTTCACCTTGGGGTGCCCTGGTGTTATTTGCCAAGAAGAAGGATAAGACCCTTCGGCTATGTATAGATTATCGATAGTTGAACCGGGTCACCATCAAGAATAGGTACCCTTTGCTGAGAATTGATGATCTATTTGATCAGTTGAGGGGAGCGCGAGTCTACTTCAAGATAGATCTCCGCACAGGCTACTATCAGTTGAGAATCAGGGAGGCAGAAATCCCTAAGACGGCGTTTAGAACACGAAACAAGATTTTTGAGTTCACAGTAATGCCATTTGGGTTGACAATACCCCAGCGGCATTCATGGATCTCATGCACACGGTGTTTCAACCCTATTTAGATCAGTTTGTCGTGGTTTTTGTTGACGACATCTTGATCTACTCCAAAATTGAGGAGGAGCATAAGGGTCACTTAAGGGTCGTTCTCCAGAAGTTGAGAGACCACCAGTTATATGCCAAGTTCAACAAGTGTGAATTTTGGCTTACGGAGGTGAAGTTTTTGGGACATGTGGTCTCGGCGTCGGGTATAACAGTGGACCCGGAGAAGGTTGAGGCAGCTATGAACTGGGAGAGGCCGAAGTTAGTCTTCGAGATACACAGTTTCTTAGGATTGTTAGGGTACTATATGAGGTTTATTGAGGACCTCTCTCGACTATCCACACCTATGACCAGGCTGACTCAAAAAGTTTCAATGGGATGATTCATACGAGAAGGCATTTTAGGAGTTAAAGAGGAGGCTTACTTCAGCTCCTATTTTAATTGTTCTAGAGAGGGGACAGAGGTACACGATGTACTATGATGCCTCAAAAGACAGACTTGGTTGTGTTTTGATGCTATTCGGGAGGGTAGTAGCTTATGATTCTCGGCAGTTAAAGAATCATGAGTAGAATTACCCCACACATGACATGGAGTTGGTAGCCATTGTTTTTACTGTGAAAGCTTGGCACCACTATCTATACGGTGAATAGTTTGAAGTATTTTTGGACTATAAGAGTCTGATTTACATCTTTACACAGCGAGACCTCAATATGAGGCAACGCAGGTGGATGGAGTTTCTTGAGGACTACGACTTCAATTGCACTACCATCCCGATAAGGCAAACGTGGTGGCTGATGTACTCAGCTGAAAGTCAAGGAGAGTCTTGGCTAGTGTGGCTTCCCGGGAGTGGGAGATGCTTGAGATTGTAGGATAGTTTGGGCTACACTATAGGGATTAGGCTCAGGGCATTTTAGGGAGGTTGGTGGCTACGTCTTCCCTGCTAAGCAGGATGATTGAGTCCTAGAGGTAGGACCCCGAGTTATTATCCATCAAGGACCGAGTGCAAGTGGGTACTAGTGATGAGGGTTTGAGCATTCACTCAGATGACGGCCTTCGGTACAAGGGAAGGGTTGTAGTTCCCCTGTTAGTGGATCTGAGAGAGGAGATCCTTAGGGAGTTCCACTGCTCCCGATTTGCAATGCATCCAGGTGGCACAAAGATGTACCATGATCTTCGTCACTAGTATTATTGGAGTGGGATAAAGAGGCAAGTTGGTGACTTTGTCAGTAGATGCCTCATGTGTCAATAGGTTAAGGCTGAGTACCAAAGACCAATGTGGGTTGCTCCAGCCTTTGGAGATAGCAGAGTGGAAGTGAGAGCATATCACCATGAATTTTGTGACCCACTTGCCATGGACATCACGGGGACATGACGCGATGTGGGTGATAGTGGACTAACTTACAAAGTCAGCACACTTTTTGGCGGTGCGATTGACCTTTTGACTGGAGAAATTCTACAGATTTTACATACGGGAGATTGTCAGATCACATGGGGTGCCCGTATCTGTAGTATTGGATTAGGATTCCAAGTTCATAGCCCACTTTTGGGAGAACTTCCAATGGGCTATGGGGACTTAGTTGACAATGAGTATAGTATTTCATTCCTAGACAGCCGTTCAGTTGGAGAGGACCATCCAAATATTAGAGGATATGATGTGGGCATGCGTCCTAGATCTCAAGGGTAGCTGGGAAGATCACTTACCCTTAGTGGAATTCGCCTACAATAACAGTTATCAGGTAAGCATACAGATGACACCCTATGAGGCACTTTATGGAAGGTTTTATCGTTCTGCGGTTTGTTGGACGGAGATGGGAGAGAGACCCTCTACGGGTTTGGATTTGATTAAAGACACTTTAGAGAAGGTAGACTTGATTTGAAAGCGTCTTCTTACGACTCACAGCCGGTAGAAGAGCTCTGTTGACAGACGGCTGCGACCTCTGGAGTGTGAGGTAGGAGAACACATATTCTTGAAGGTGATGCTTAAGAGAGGAGTGGTCAGGTTCGAAAAATGAGGGAAGCTGTCGCCGAGATTTATCGGGCCCTTCGAGGTACTCGAGAAGGTGGATACAATGGCTTATCGGTTGGCATTATAGCCAAATCTATCTGGTGTTCATGCGGTGTTCTATGTCTCTATGCTCCGAAAGTATACTCCAGATTCGACACATGTGGTGGATTAGGGTGAGATGATTGTTGAAGCGAATGAGACCTTCGAGGAGAGACCGGTGCGTATCATGGATGGCCGAAAACAAGTCTTGTAGGGCAAGACTGTAAGACTAGTAAAGGTGCTACGGCAGCTCCGAGGAGTGGGGGAGGCAACATGGGAGCATGAAGATACCATATGTACCAACTATCCGTTCCTATTCGAGGATGGAGGTACAAGTTTTATAATTTTTAGTATAATCTTATTGTTGCATATGCATGCGACTAAGTGTGTATTTGTGTGTGAATTTCAGTGACGAAATTCTTTTAAAGGGGGAAGAATGTAAAACCTGGATAAATTTAGACTTTTATGAGAAAGGGCAAAATGGTAATTTATCACTATAATACGGGTTGTAAACTTGAATTTTTCATGAACTCAAATGACAAAACGGATCTCATCGTTGGATTCGTCTCACGAAATCTAGTTACCACGTCAAATTTCATCAAATTCTGAGATAGTTGAATTTTTTGCATTTTACGAGACTGTCGAGTCTCGGGTGACCCAAAAACGGAATTTCTAATAAAATTTTAAAAGTTAAAAAATAATTAAGGCAAATTAAAATAAAATTAATTTGAACTTGAACCGAAACAAAATTTAATCGTTTCGGAGTTAAAATGGACCCGAAAAAAAGAAGGTCGTGTGGCCAATTTTGGGCCAAGTATTCTAAGACTATAAATAAGGGAAAAATTTTGATTTTTGGCCAGACTTGTGTTCAGCCGGTTAGCCGATAGAGAAGAGAGGGAAAAGAGAGAGTTTCTCCACCTTCTCTCTAAGATCTACGAAGATTGAGTGTTCAAATCCGCTTGAGCCAAGAAGGAAAGTTGTTCTCCTCGACGTGGGCTACAAAATCATACCAAGGAGGTCGGTTTTGGGCGAGAGTCCAAGGAAGGGATTTTTGGGAAGAGGAGATTCTAGCTAGTTTTGGGTTCTTGGAGCTTCCCAACGTGATTTCATGCTGCAAGAGGTAGAGTTCCTTCTTACTTAAGTTTATTTACGACCTAGGTTGTTTATATGTAATGGGTAGGTTGATAGAAATATGTATCACTTGCCTATGTTGTGAAATTGATGAAATGGTTATGAAAATGGATATAGAAATAGGTTAAAATAACTTCCTAGCTTGGAATTGATATATGGTAATTACTTGTGTAATTCCATGGAATGTGGGCATGCTATGTGTTTAAATTATGCCATGGGGATTGAAGTGTGTTATTGGCTTATATTATGTAATAACATGCTAGTGATTGTTGTTGGAAACAAAATATTGATATATGCTTATTGATTTATGAACATTATGATAAAGTTGATAATTGTAGGCATGAGATGTAAATTACCATGGATATGTACTTATGTGTTTAAAGTTTGCTCTTATGACATTCATTATATATGAGCATGATATTGAAATAGCAATAGAGCATTACATTGCATTTGCACAGAAAAATCGCATCCATAACTATGTGTGTGGGTGTGTGTGTGCATAGTTGATATCAATCACCAAATAGGTTGATGATAGGTGGACTTGGAAAAGTTAGATTGAATATCCGACTGAGTCACACTGTTGCATGAAAAAAAATTGGGTCGGGGTTAGAAAGAAGGACTAGATTATCCCTCTGGTGAGAGACCTGATGATTCGGATGCGCACTTTCGTTGGTATAAAAGCTCATAAAGTGTATCGGTGTATGCGGAACCGTTGGTGGAAGTCTATAAATTCCATGTCAGTTGGGTGACTGTTGGTGTAAGTCCATAAATACCCACCCCAAGACCTATAAATTTTTAAATAGTCATTGGGTGAGTGAAACCAATGGCGGGGGCTTCGAAGCTCGGTTTTAAAAACCATGGCATTACATGAAAAAATGAGTCAGGAAGGGCTCAAGTTGAGTCGCATGATTGAGTCTTATCTCACTTCATGATATGACATTGCTAAGATTCTAAAATTGAATGATGTACACTTGTTTGGAATGTTGTTGGTTGTGAATTGTTGCATGAGAACATTGCATATGCACTTAGGTTGGGGAGTAGCCTTTGTAGAAAATACTCTACTGGGCATCGCTCATCCTATACAGGAAAATATTTTAGGTGCGGACTACACTCCGGTGGATGACACTCATTTGGAGCATCAACGATGAAGAAAAATCGTGTTGTGGCTTTTGAAAACAAGTTTTTGTAGAAACTTTTGTTTAAAACCCATTTGGTATGTAAATGTATGGAATGAGTTGTATTAGACGTTGTATATATTAGATTATATGTGAAAAACATGATTTAGTATGTTTTGGATGAAAAAGGTAGGTTTTGGAATGGGTTAAAAGTTGAAAACAGGTGAATTGGGTAAAACTGGACAAAATCTACCGGTACTATGTACCGGTACAGTCTGTCCAGAAGGAAAATCGTACCAGTACTACGTACTAGTACTGTCTGTCCAGAAGGCAAACCGTACCGGTATGCAGTCCGGTACTGTCTCCTAAAATCTAAAAATTTTAAATTATTTTG
Organism: Ilex paraguariensis; assembly: GCA_963454935.2. NCBI lineage: Eukaryota > Viridiplantae > Streptophyta > Magnoliopsida > Aquifoliales > Aquifoliaceae > Ilex > Ilex paraguariensis. Next base: position 31,443 of record CAUOFW020000991.1, read on the forward strand.
TCATACTTTTGGGCTTTGTTTTACTTGGTTCCAATGATACAAATGAGCATTAAATGAGGTATATTGGACTTTGGTTAGATTAAATGATTAAAGGAATACGGGTAATATGTGTGAGTTAAAATTTTAGGTAATGGAATAATAATAGCGTAATGTCAGATCAAGCGACACTCATGAACAATTTTGCGGGTTGACGGGTGGTCAATGGGTTAAATAATGACCCCAATTTTAGGGGCATCACAAAAACATACATAATATGCAATATTTTGTGCTAATCATACATCTAAACTCGAACCTCTCAACTCATGATCATTAGCTAGGGGTGTGCAAGTCGAAAATCTCTAATAACGTGACTCTCGTGTACACGATGATAGCAACGGTTGGTACCTTCCAAAAGGCCACGGCACGGCTAGGAAATGTAACCCTCAACGGCCAAATATTATGGCATTTGGATCACAACACCCTCGAGGGGGATCACATTGATTACACTAGGAGGGCGTTAGTTATGGGAGGATCGCAAAGATCACACAAGACAATTACGCAAAGTGTACATTTTAAATAGGGGTCAAATCCCTACTTCAAAGGAATTCGTTCCAAAGACGCTTTTAATCGCTCTGTTGGGATGATTTAGTTGAGAAGTTCCCCAGAAGCAAAATACTCCTTTAGAATGGAAGAGCCAATCTTCCGAGTTGGTGAACTATTATAAATTCTCTATGTATTGATCTTCATTTTTTGTTATCATCCTGAATCGATAGATCAACTCCCAAGAGCCTAGAAGCTTTGACTAGACATCCCAGTAATCTCCATTAACGTCCACAATAAGATCCCCAAATAGTTCACCTCTACTTAGCCACGCTGAACACTCCGCCAATTGAATTGGTAGATCAACCCCCAAGAACTTAGAAGCTTTGACTAAAAATTTCAATAATCTCCATTAACATCACAACAAGATCCTCAAATAGTTCACCTCTGCGTAGCCCGCAAAAAACACACCATCAATACATAATTCTTCAAAGTACAATATCTGGCTCAAAAGAATATTGATACACATGTTAAGGGCACTTATGGTATTGTCTTCTCATAGCTCAAATTTACTTGTACCCCGTCAACCTACAGTTCTTAGGGCTACGCTTGTTTTTCAATATTTTCAGGGAAACTCAAAGAGAAAATAGGAATGTAAATTATCCGACCATTTTTACCATTGTCAGAACAAAAATCATGCATAAGAGATAGAGAGGTGACGGAAAACCAACAGAAAGTTAGCCAATTGATCATGAGTAATAAGCTTTGAAATTATAAGAAAGTGGCTTAAGTAGAATTTACTTTTGATTCAACTAGCGGAAACAGAAATAAAATATATTTAAATATTGAAACAAAATTTAAGCACAATTTCTATCAAAAGGGTCAATAAATGCATTATCAGCCAAGCTATGTATTTTTGTCACCAACTCTGCCCCAAACCCTTTTCTTTTTGATTTTTTTTCTTTTTCTTGTAGTTTTATTTGTGCTATTTCCCTTGCACAATCACTCGTCTTCTTCATGCACCTTCTTCGTCTTCTTCATACTCTATTATTCTAAATGGTGTAAGGATGAAGCAGGGGCATTCCCTTCACAATGCCACACAGTGGGGTGTTGTCTGGAATGTTGTACTCATCCCTCAGGGAACGGGCAGGAGAGAGAACACTGACATAGAGCTGTTGTCCGAGGTAGAACCTCTCTCCCATCTCCGACCTCAAGTTCCACATCCCAGCATTGTCTAGCGTTGTCATGATGGCTGCCCATGAATTAGGGTAAACTTGGATGGTATGCCTACTCACGGCGTCAAGAAGGTTGTAGTTGTTCCTTTTATCCGGGTTCCACTTCCCGGGTTCGATCCCCACAGCAAAGAAGGAATACCCATCGAGGTGCCATGTCTGGATGGTTTTCTCGTGGTTCTCGAAGATTATCTCAACAAAGTTACGGAAGGTGGCGTTGACAACATTAGTGGCCAATGTGATCATCTTCTCGCTCTCAGCGGTGGGCTCGTCAACAATGGTGTCATACTTAAACACCTTTTCGGCTACTCCAAAGTACTCTGCAAGCTTTAATGGGGTGTTGGGATCCACATGCGAGACTCCATTGATGGCGTACCGAAGTTTATCATTGACATTGTTCCTCGAGTTAACGATCTTGATGGTTCGGGTGATGTTAATCTTTCCGTAATGGTAAGAGCCCTGAGGGTTGGGGCGAGCAGCGCTGGCGGTGAGATTCCAACGGAACGAACGAAACTGATTAAGGGACCAAGCGATGCCCTGGGAATTCTCCGGTGGGGGAGCTGGGAGCTCAGGAGATGCTGGGCCCTTGCCATTGGTGTAGCTGATTATGGCCACGGATGTCATTGGTTTCTTGGTGAACCTACTAGAGGCCACGAAGTAATACTCCTTGGCCTCTTTTTTGGCAGTAACTAGAACGGAGAGGCACTGCCCTACGTGCAAGTCAAGGGAGTCGTATAAATTCTGAACTGTGTGAGAACCTTCCAACTCTACAAGCTTCATGGTGTGGCCTTGGAGTTTGAAGTTGAGGGATGTCTTCATCCCTACATTGCAGAATCTGTATCTGTAGGTCTTCCCCGGCTCCATCGTGAAAAGGGGCTCGCCCTGGTCACCAACTTTGCCAGATTTGCCATTGATCTGGATGCCATCAGGCCTGCCAATGGATCGACCACTGTCCACGAGCTTCTTTAAGGCCTTGTGGCCCTTGTTGTACCAGTCTCCCATAATGACAGTGTAGTCATCTGCCGGCTCGTCGAAAGGTACAGGGATGAGTAACCGGCTGTTAACACGGATGCCACCAATACCACCAGATGCCCTGTGCATGGCCGTGGTGGGGTAGTAGAAATAGCTTCCAATCTGGTCCTTGATTTGGAAACGATAGGTGTAATTTGTCCCCGGCTGAATCGGGCACATTGTTCCGGGGGTACCATCCTGCCATGAGTTCTTTCTTTGCTGGATGCCAGCCCAGGTAAGGAGGAAAGGCTCATCGAGATTGTTGAAAACGTTCACCACGATGTTGTTGTTGGACGAGCAATTGATCTTAGGCCCGGGGAACTCTCCATTGATGAGGATGGCTTGTTGGGGGACTCCCAGAGGGGCGATGGTTCCATATGTGACATTCCACTCGAAGAAGAGGTAAGGGTCCTCGGCCTGAACTACCAACGCCCCGGCGAAGAGGCACAAAAATAACGCTGCTACCAAAGTCATGCTACCCATGGCTCCTCCCGCTGCTGTGACTCTCTCTCTCCCCCACTGTCTCACAATTTCTTATTTTTGTTGGGATTGTTTTGTTTAGAGAGAAGAAGATGGGGAATGTCTTCTTCCAGCTTGCGCTTAGCATCTACTCATCATCAATCAACCCCTTTTATAGCTGGGACTGTCTTCATTTAGATCGTCCATAAGTAATTATTTCCCTCTAATATCTTTGTGGGCGGACCTTCATTCTTGCTCCCTTCCCTTGCGGTTCTCCTTTCTTTTGTTCAATTCTTTATGTTCCCCTACTATGGCGGTTTCTCTCTCTCTCTCTCGCGGTTGAATTGCCCGCAAAGCTTTTTCAACCAGGTTATTTTGTTTCCATTTCTTTTCCTTCTTACAATTACAATTAACAGTACAAGTTATACTATTTTTACAATTATTATTATTCGAGATTGACATGATATCTGTTGCATTTGATTTAGGTGCTTGTGCATGTGATTCTTTCAGCTATATGCAATACTTGGTTTTACAACTAATCTAATAGTTATAATGTATCGAATCAGTAAATTATATTGACAAAACTATGTCCAAATAATATTATAAGAGTAATACTATTTGGACTTAAAAATTTAAACTAATTTATTGACATAATGATGTGACTTCAGTAGAACCATTAGATGAACACAAAGTTCTAATGTTTTATGAATTTGACAGTTAATTCAAAAGTCATAGTGAATTAGGTCAAGAAATTAGATCATAAATTGCATCCCAATAACATTGCTCATATTATAATTTGTTAAATGTTGGCATATTTCTAATTTATCCTAACCCATACCTTACGGGTTTGCAATAGTCGAATACAATATTTTATAACACTAATGCTATTAAGACATAATTAAAGTATATAATGAGTTGTTACCAATTAAATGATAGTGAAATGTATTTAATGATGAGTTTTATTATAGCATTAATGAATTCATTATCATAGGTGACAACTCATTATATTCTCAAATTATGTCCAAATAACATTGCTTATTTTATAACAATAATGTTATGCTGACCAAATTTTCGGACCAAATTTTGAGCCAAAATGACATGATAGTATATTATTTGGAATCTTTATTGGGGCCCAAATGACATGATACCAAATAAAAAAGCCCAAGTTAACTGCCATGTCATTTGAGTTCCAAATTTAGTCCTAAAATTTGATCAGTGTAGCATTACTCATTTTATAATGGAACAATCTGATTTGTCTTAGGCAGTAAGTAATATTTGTCATCGTATTCATAATATCCTCCATTAGCACTACACTTCCATCAAATGAATAACACGTCTGTGAAAGAGACATTAAAACATAGGCTCACATTTACCGCTTTACCACTTGATATTATTTCCTATGCTAATGCCAATTGTGCTGGATTTACAATTGGTCTCTTTTGTTACGTGTTTTGGTCAATTTCTTGGACATAATTTGATCTAATCGTATGCCAAGAGGCAAACTATAGCAACTCATTCAACCATTGAATCTAGTTATTTAGCGCTAGCTCACACTGCCATTAATACTTATTCAAGATCTTCGAATTGAAAGTATTTCAATGTCTATTTTATTGTGTGCCAACGTATCAGCTATCTTAAAAGCCAAATTTAATTTTCCGCTGTAGAACCAAACGATTAAAAGTTGAGTACTGTAGTACCATGTTGTTCTAGGAAGGGGAACTCGATATGGAACTTCGTTTATAATTATACACGTGGAGACTAAGACATTATATATAGAGGGAGTTGAATAGGTTTTTCAATTTTAGCTTAAATTGATTACCAATTAAACTTATGTCTACTACAATTACCCCTTCTCACAAAGATTAAGCAAAGAATGTGAGAACCCTTTTAATCACCACAATCCAATTTATGATGACTATTGATTTTAATTAATCTTCAACTGATCCACTCAAAATTAATCTCATGGCGATCCCAAATCCCAAAAAATAATTGCACAACTATTTATGGATGAATAGTCAATCAATTAAATCAACAAACACATAGTGTGCAAGGAACACAAGCAATTTGTTGACTCGGAAAACCCCCATCGGAAAAACTACATGGAACCTTCTCGGTTCACCAAATCCTAATATACTACTCCCTAAGTCAACATACAAGTACTCGAGAGTTATACTTCATCCAACATTATGGTTAGATGCTCTTTTCCTTACTTCGATGTCTAGTATAACTTCACTTAGGCCTCCCCACTGCACGATTCATCTAAGCTTTGAGCAATTATGGGCATGCGAAAATCCTTAATATACACACAACAATAGGTTTATCAAACCATCAAGATCTTCAACTTAAATTTGTGAAGCTGGGTAGAATCTTTAGTGGTAGCCTTTGGATCTTAGAGATCTGGGTTGTGGTAGAAGCTCTCAAGGTCAAAAAATGATTCTCTCTTAGAAATCTCACTAGAGGCTTAACTCAGGTGTGAGAAAGACTCTCTCTATTTATAGGTTTAGAGCAAGAGTAGTTTTAGTGAATAAGAAAACTCAGATTCGCAAATGACTGCTTGATTGGTGAGAGGGCTGTTGTCACTAGAATGAAAACAATGTTTCAAACACGACTAAGGTAGGTACCGCTAATGTCACCTTCTGTGACATTTTCTCTTTTATTTCTCTAAGTCATAAAGAGACTGTTATAGTGCAGGCTAGCGAGTATATATCGATCCCTACAGGTTTTTAAGCATAAAACTATACAAAAAATTGTCCTCTTGAGTACTAAAGGGTGTTTCTCAAAGAGGAGTCTGTTTGTGACTCAAATTATATTTTTAAAACTAATAAATGGTTTAAAAAATCTTTTAAAAAAAAAAACATAGGCATCAAAATCGGATCGCTTCCAATTCCATATTCATCAGAATCAACCTATGTTAAAATAACTAAGGGTTCATTCTATATCTCTAGGTCATTACCTAGTCTTAAGCATGAAGGTGCATACGAAACTTGAATAATGTTACTTTGACGCTTGATCTGCTCCCTTCAATGACACTTTCAGATGGTGAACTTGATAGTATCATCACTGTGTGATAGGTTAAGATTTTATAATGAACTTTATGAGTATGATCTAACATACTTGATAAATTCAAAACATTTGTTCAAACTATGGCAAGAAAAATGGCAGGAGTTATTAGTTGACCTAGAAATTAGGTCCAATTGGCTCCCGCAGAATTTGTATAAGGTGATAGTGCCATGACAACACCCTAGTGTCGTAGAGGTACCGAATGTTGCGGCAGACACCCTGTACCACGACAGGCACTGCATATTGTAGGAAGCGTTAAGCACTGCAGAAGGGCAGGACACATCCTTCATGACGCCCTTAAAACTAGGTGTCCTTTGTCGACCTGTTGATCACCCATCAACTCACAGACGTATCCGTGAATACCATAAAATCCGACACCATTACAATAACATCCCCTTCACTAGATCATAAACAACACAACATTTGAGCAGAGTCTCCCTTGTACCGGACACTCTCAAACGTGTAACCTATGTACATTTCTATCACTTGACCATTCCAAGAACTGACATACATCAAATTGTGCTTAATTTTACTCCATTTACATCCCTTGGATAAAAGGACTCAAGGCCCAAAGACTTGACATAATTATTTTAAATTTTTGAAACTTTAAGAAGACTTACCGGTAGATAATTAACGTTACACTAGTAGAAAAACCTTATTTGGAATTCTTCTACCAGTAGGTAAACAACGTTCTATCGACATAAGAGTCAACTAGAATTCTTCTACTGGTAGGTAATCAACCTTTTATCAATAGAAAAACTCTACCAGTAGATAATCAATGTTCTACCAGTAGAAGAGCCCAGTTTGCCCCTAATTCAATCCTTTTTGAAATTCTAACTCATCTAATCTCCTCCAACATCCACCCAAACTCATATAAAATCCAATTCTCCACAAAATATAGTTCATATGAGTTTGTTTTACGATCCTTTATGCAATATTACGTATTCCAAAACTAGTTACACACTTGTTTTACAAACATGTAATTTAAAGTCATAACTCATCTCACTTCATCAATGAGGCCCCAAGTGAGAGCCTTTCACTGGCGCTTGTCCCACACCTGAAATGTTGTCCCTATAAAGGGTGAGTCACGCTCAATAAGGTATCTCCTAAAGATGCTACATCTCAACCTAGATGCATCTGAAATGCTCACATGCAATTAACAAACAATTCATTTAAGAATATGTCATTCATAATTGAATTTTCTATGCCATGTCATGTTATGAGATAGGACTCACACATGCAATGTAACACAAGCCTTCATCGGATCTTATAACACATGTAATGTCATATGTATGAATCTGGACATCCAAGTCCCCGCCATTGATGTTGCACATCCAATGATCATTATATATCCCGGGTCTTTCTTAGGGTATGTATTTATAGACTTCCACCAACGGGCACCTAATCGATATGACATTTATGAACTTCCACCTACGGCTCCGCATACACCGATACACATTATGGACTCAACACCAATGGAGTACGTATCAAAATCATCGGGTCTTGCACCTAAGGGACAATCTAAACTTTCTTACTAACCTCGACCCTATGTTCAATGCAAAGCTATACAACTCAGTTGAACTTTGATCCAACTTTTTTGAACTCAAGCATCATCCACCAAAAATGATGTTTGATCAAAACCATGCACACACCCACACCCATGTCACATGTCCACGAATGTGATGCTTTCCGTGCATATGCAAAGTAATGAACAATTGTTTTTCATATCATTATACAACTAAGATTTCAATTGCAATTCCAATGTCATGTTTAGCATATCATGAAAGTAGCATGACATACCCCATTTTTACAATATCAATTACATTAAGAGAATATAATTACATTCCACAAATTTTCACCAAGTATGTTATAACATTTTCAATGAAACCAACATGCTAAATTAACATTGCCATTTTATCAAACACCTTCAAGGCATAAATGTAACACATAGCATGCCCAATCACACATTTCTCTTGAAATTACCAAAACAAGTAATTTCACCTAAAACCCAATTCATACAAAAATTAGTTTTAACACATTTCTATACCATTTTCCATGTTCTAGTTACACTAGAAATACATCTAGACAAGATATTTCATCCCTAGTCATGCTATCCATTTCATACGAAACCCTATGTTGGAAATAAACTTAGATAGGAGAAAAACCCTACCTCTTGAAGCGTGATAAAAGTGGTAGAAAGCTCCCAAGACACAAATCAAGCTTCAAACCTTGATTTCCAAAAATTTCATTCTTCAGACTATCAAAATCCACTATCTTTGGTATGGTTTTGTAGCACACATCAAGTAGAACAATCTTTGTTCTTGGCCCAAGGCAATTTGACAAACAAAGAGCCGTAGATCTTAGAGAGAAGGTTGAAGAATCCTTCCTTTTCCCTCTATTCCCTTCCCTTCTCTTTTCCAAAAATACAACGTTGAGAAATGGGGAAAAATCTAATTTTCCCCCTTTTTATACTCTTCATATACTTGGCTCTCGTTGCGCCAAACGCCCGCCTTTTTTGGGTCTGATTTTGTCCAAAATCAATTAAATCTTGTCCTGTTTCAATTTCAATATATTTTTATTTGGACTAAATTTTAATTATTTTCACGTTTGCAATTTATTCCAGTTCACGTTTATTATGGTCACGCGACACCTAATTGTCTCGTAAAACGAGAGAAATCTGACTGTCTCAAAATTCAACGAAAATTGATTGGGTAATTAGATTTTGTGCGACGACTCAAAGGATGAGATACGTTTCGTCATCCGAGTTCTAAAAAAATTTGAGATTTTCAACCTGTACCATAGCGGCTAATTATCGTTTTCCCCTTTTTCCTAAAATTTTAAATTGTCTCTAGTTTTAAATTCTTCCCCCGTTAAAAGAAATTTCATCCCTGAAATTTACACACACATATACATTCAATCACATGCATAAGTAGCAGTCATAAAACACTTATGACCACAGGAATGTACCTCCACCCTTGAACAAGAATAGATAACTGGTACGTATAGTGTCCTCACACTCCCATGTTGCATCCTCCACACCTCGATGCTACTACAACACTTTCACCAGCCTCACGGTCTTGCCCCACAAAACTTAGTCTCGGCTATCCATGATATGTGTCGATCCTTCCTCGAAGATCCCATCCACATCAACAACCAGCTCACCCCAATCCACCACTTGCATAGGATCTAGAGTGTACTTCTAGAGCATGAAGACATGGAATACCGTGTAGACACCAGATAAAATTGGTGATAATGCCAATCGATAGACAACTGTACCAATCTTCTCGAGTACCTTGAAGGGCCCGATATACCTCGATGATAGCTTCCCTGATTTTTGAACCTGACCACTTCTTTCTTAGGCAACACCTTCAAGAAGACCTGATCTCTGACCTCAAACTCTAGTGGTCGTTGGCGTTTGTCTGCGTAGCTCTTATGCTAGCTCTAAGCCGTGAGAAGACGCTTCCGTATCAAGTCCACCTTCTCTGAGGTGTCTCTAATGAAGTCTAGACCCGTAGAGGGTCTATCTCCAACCTCTGTCCAATAAACCGAAGAATGGCACAACCTTCCATAAAAGTTCCTCATAGGGTGCCATTAGTATACTCGTCTGATAACTATTGTTGTAAGCAAACTCTACTAAGGGTAAGTGGTCTTCTCAGCTACCCTTTGAGATCAAGGACGCATGCCTGTAGCATACATGAATATCTGAATAACACATTTTTTGAAAACCCTATTGAATCTTCTATGTTGGAGTCTATCACATCTGAGACGATCACAGATGATGATTAAAATCCAAAGAATTGTCCTGCTCACACTGTTGGGGCATGGACACCAAAATTAGAAGAAATCTCACCAAGTGTCACAAATCCACTCTTATCAAGTGTCAAGCCACCAAAGTCTGAACTAAAATCTCTCCCAACTGACCTTAAATATCCATTCTTAGGAGAGGACGAGTCATACCTAGTGGTAATTTCATCTAAGCTTGCAGAATTGCAAGAGTCTAAGCTGATTGAAGTTCTTAGATGCCATAAAAGTACCATTTGATGGATCATCGCTGACTTGAAAGGTATAAGACCATTAATCTAAAATCATGTTATATACCTTGAAGAGGATTTAAAACCCTCTTGTCAAATGTAGTGACTACTGAATCCTCATGTGAATGAAGTTGTGAGAATTGAGGTATTCAAGCTATTGGATGCATGAATATTCTTTTCCATCTCTAATAGCAAATGGGTTAGCCCAACCCAAGTTGTGCCCAAGAAGTCTGGGGTCACAGTGGTAAAAAATGATGCCAATGAACTAGTATCAACTCGAGTTGTCACAAGATGACGGATGTGTATAGACTATTGAAAACTAAATTTGGTAACTAGAAAATATTATTTTTCTCTTCCCTTTCTTGATCAAGTCTTAGAGAGAATTACTGGTCATGAATTCTACTATTTTTTGGATGGGTATGTTGGGTATAATCGAATCGAGATAGCACTAGATGACTAGGAGAAAAAAACATTCACATGCCCCTTTGACACCTTTACATTCAAAAGGATGTCGTGTGAACTTTGTAATGCTCCTACAATATTCCAAAGGTGCATGCTAAGTTTGTTTAGTGACATGGTTGAGAAATTTTTTGAAATATTCATGGATGAATTCTTTGTATATGGTTTGACCAACCTAGAGAAGGTATTGATAAGCTGTAAGGAAGCTAATCTAGTGCCCAATTGAGAGAAATGCCATTTCATGGTAACACAAGACATTGTCTTGGGTCACATTGTGTCATCTGAAGGCATAAAAGTTGACAAGGTAAAAATAGATCTGATTGAAAATTTACCTGCTCCCAAGACTATTAAGGATGTCCGATCATTTCAAGGACATGCAGGGTTCTATAGGAGATTCATAAAAGATTTATTACGATATCTAAACCTATGTGTCATCTTCTGAGTCAGAACGTAATTTTTGTGTCGATTGAAGCATTCTAGAAAGCTTTTGATAGGCTTAAGGGTAAGTTAATTTATGCTCTAATAATGCAACCCCTTGACTGAATCCTACCATTTGAACTAATGTGTGAGGCAAGTGATTATGCTGTAGGCGCTGTGTTAGGACGAAGAAAGGATAAGAAACCCTATGTGATTTACTATACAAGCAAGACTTTGAATGATGCTCAAATGAATTACTCTACAACTGAAAAATAATTGTTTGCTATAGTTTTTTCTTTGGAGAAATTTCATTCTTACATTATTGGTTCATCTGTTATTGTATTCACTGACCATGAAACACTGAAATTTTTGCTAACAAAGAAGGATGCCAAGCCATGACTCTTAAGATGGATACTCTTATTACAAAAGTTTGATTTGGTCATTAAGGACAAGAAAGGTGCTGAGAATGTGATGGTAGATCATCTATCTAGGTTAACATATGAATTTCAAGAGGATGGGTTGCCAATCAGTGAGAATTTCCTCAATGAACAACTATTCACAATTGAGGACACACCATGGTACGCTGATATTGCTAACTTCCTTGCTATTGGTACACTTCCTCCTTCCTTTACAATGATGGACAAAATAAAATTTATAAGGGAGGTTTGTAATTTCTTCCGGGAGGATCCATACGTGTTTAAGTATTGTAAGGATCAAATCATAAGGCATTGCATTCCTAAGCATAAGAGCAGATAGGTAATATCATTTTTTCATTCTAAAGCATGTGGTGACCATTTCTCATCTAAGAAAATCGTTGTGAAAATCTTGCAGTGTGGATTTTATTGACCCACACTTTTCAAAGATGTCCATGTCTTCTATCTAACATGTGATAGATGCCAAAGGCTAGGAATCATTTCTAAAAAAACATGATGCCTTTAAACCCCATTTTGGTGATTGAAATTTTTGACTATTGGGGCATCGATTTTATGTTACCATTTTTCCCTTCCCTTGGCTATCTATATATTTTAGTGGCTGTAGACTACATGTCCAAATGGGTTGAAGCAATTCCGTGCCAAAATAATAATCACCGAATAGTGATCAAATTTCTAAAAGAAAATATTTTATCCCAGTTTGGAATCCCAAAATCCATCATTAGTGATGGGGGTGCTCATTTTTTGCAATCTTCCTTTTTGTAATTTGATGAAAAAGTACTTGATTTTTCACAAAATTGCAATCCCTTATCATCCACAAACAAGTGGATAGGTTGAATTAGCTAATCGAGAGATCAAATTGATTTTAGCAAAAAAGGGTAAACTTAGACCGCAAGGATTGGTCGTCAAGACTAACTGATGCACTCTGGGCACCATAATTTTGGGCATGTCTCCTTATCGATTAGTCTATGGCAAGCCCTATCAATTACTTGTGGAATTGGAACTCAAAGCATATTGAGCCATTAAAACTATGAACTTTGACCTAGAGAAGGCTAGAATCTCAAGAAAATTTCAAATTAATGAATTAGAAGAACTGCGGATATGAGGCATATGACAATGCAAAAATTGCAAAGGAAATAATGAAAATCCTTCATGATAAAAACCTAGGGAGGAAATCCTTTGCCCCTTCACAAAAAGTCTTGTTATTCAATTCAAGGCTCCGCCTATTTCCTGGTAAGTTGAGGTCAAGGTGGACTAGACCTTACATTGTCAAACAACTATTTGGACATGGAGCAGTAGATATGGAGACTCATTAAACGGGAATATCTTTATTGTCCATGGTCAACGTTTGAAACCATTTTTAGAAGACTTTGTTAAAAAAGTGGAAACTATTTTTTTAATGAATTTAGAATATTCCTCCAAATTTCTCGTCTACTGATACAAAAAGGGGCCGGGTAAAGAAAAATTCAATCCAACCCGACCCGTTGTGATATTTTTATAAGGCGTCCAACCCTTTTTTACTTTCTTTTCCTATTCGCCACTGTTCCTCTCCCTTCTTCTTCTTCTTCTTCTTCTTCTTCTTCTTTGTCTTCTCTATTCTCTACAAAACGACCCACCCACTGTAACCCCTTGGCCACACACTCCATAGACACAATCCTCTATTTCATGTTTTGCATTTTGATTTTGTATTTTTTTTATGGGTGTTCTATTTCTCTTCGGGCTCACAGACAAGGGTTTCAAGCCTAGCCGAAACCCAGATCTATGTAAAGATGATTAATTTGTGTACTTTGTTTGTAGGTTTCGGCAGATAAACAGATCTCTACTTTTCAACCTCATCTTCAAGCTCCATACACTGGTAAATTTGAAATATTGGGGACAATGTTCAGTTTAGGTTGGGGTGAGAACTACAGTTCATATTTTGTGCCTGTAATTTTTTTTTTATTTTATTGTTGTTGTTTTTGATCAAATTATGAACCCTGTCTTGTGTTTGATATAAATTGATGATCATGTCTTTAAGTCAGCTTCAATCATCTTTGTGATTGGCAGACGTTAAAGAACCAAATAGAGAGTCTTAAAGCTTAGCAAGCATGGATGCTAAACTTTTTTGGTTTAGTTTGAGTGTTTTACGCACTTTTTCATCTAATGTGTATGCTGTTGACCATAAGAAAAGTAAGATTGGTAAAAAAAATTGAAATTTGAGAAGAGCAAGCGAAACCACTGTGTAGCAGAAGCACTTTTGCTAAACATCATAATGTCAAAAGATTTGGTGCCTGTAAACAATGTGACAAAATCTTTCACATGAAACAATATTATCATTGTTCTAAACCAATTTTCGATCGCGCACTTGATCGATTAGACTGGATAGTGAATGGGCAAAGTAAGGATTATTCTAAGATGCCATGCTACTCTAGTCCTATGCTTAAACGGTTTGTGAGACAAAAATTTGGGAGAGTCATTGACTGTTCAAATGACATCAAGTCAGGGCAAGAATCAGATTAGAGTGTTCTTAACAAACTTGTGGAAAACCATTTTTTTTTTTTGGGATGAAGGGTAATGGTCCAAAATTTTTCTTGTAAAAAGTGAAAATATCTTTTTGTTAAGTTTACAAACTTTTTTTTGAAAAGAAAAAGTGGGCAGAGTAAGGAATGTCCAAGAATACTAACCTAAAGCGTGGGTAGGGACTTATCCTAAGATGCCATGAATTTTTAGTTCAAATTTGTGTGTATAGCCTTCTTTTAATGTGTGGATATAAACGTGCATGTAATTGTGATTTTTGATTTGGCGTTCAAACGCCACTAACGTTCAAACGACAACTGCTAACAGTACTTTGGCATCTGTAGGATATCAAAAGTACTTAGAGCTCTCCATGTTAGGCAATAGACTTTCACATTCTGGGTTCTCTATATTTTCAAATTCATTTTTAGAAACAGAATCTAATGTATCGAATTCTTTTTCCAGAAAAAAATTTTCAAAAAAACTTTGCATTAATGACTCAACACAATTTATTTCATGCACTTCATCTTCTTCTCTAGGTTGTTTTGCACTATTAAAAACATTTAATTCCAAGGTTATGTTTGCAAATGAAAGTTTCACGATTCCATTTATACAATTAATCAACGAATTTGATGTAGCTAGGAATGGTCGACCTAGAATAATAGGTATGTATGCAGATACATGAAAAATTGGTTGTGTATCTATTACAATAAAATCTGCTGGGAAATAGAATTGATCAACTTGGATGATAACATCTTCCACAATCCCTCATGGAGTTTTTTTCGATCTGTCTGCTAATTGTAGTGTAATACTAGTGGGTTTTAGTTCACTTAATCCTAATTGTGTATACATTGAATATGACATTAAATTACAGCTGGCTCCAAGATCTAGCAGAGCTTCTTCAATTCAAAAATTTTCAATGATGCATGAGACTGTTGGACTTCATGGATCTTTGTACTTAAGAAGAGTATTATGCTATATTATAGTACTGATTTGTTCAGTTAGGAATCCTTTCTTTGGTACATTTGTTTTTCTTTTTATTGTGCAAAGATCTTTTAAAAACATAGCATAAGATGTAACTCGTTTAATTGCATCTAACAAAGGAATGTTAATCTTGACTTGTTTAAATAGCTCAAAAATTTTAGATTGATCTTTTTCAGATGTAGGTTTCTTACCCCTTTGAGGAAAAGGTAACAGAATAGGATATGATTGATCTTTTTCATTTTGTATAGCTTTTCAATTGAAGGTTCAGGTTCAAGTGGTTCATTGACAGGAATTGACTTCCGCATTTTCTTGGTGATTTTAGGTTTAATAATGTTATCAGTTACCTTACCACTTCTTAATGTTGTGATTGCTTATACTTCACTTGGAGAAGGTTCAGAGGATACAACATTAGCTTGACTTTGACTTTGCGGAGGTTTAGGCTAAGATTAAAATTTTTCCTTTTCTAGTATACTGAGAGATTGAGTCAACTTAGGTAGATGACTCTTGATATCATCAATACTTTGAGAAGTTTGAGTTTTAAAATCATTAAAAGCTTGAGTTTTTTCAGTGTTAAAACTCATTTTACTTTGAATAAATTGATTTACAGTATCTTCTAGAGTTTTTCTTTATGGGGTTGATATAGCTGATATTGTTGTTGATTTTGTGACTGTGGTGGACCTTGTGTTTGATTCGTAGGTTGTGTATTTCTCCAACTAAAATTTGTATGATTTCTCCATCTTGGGTTGTAAGTTTCACAATATGGATTCAAATAAGGCTTATTATAAGTTGAAACAGCATTAGATTGTTCAATTAACACCTGTTTGAATGCAGGTACAGTAGAACATTTTGCTGCAAGATGTCCTGACAATGCACAAATTTCATATATTTGATCAGTAGTTGACACAACAGACACTTGTTTTATTTTTTTCATCTCTAAAGTCTCCAATTTCTGAGATAAATTAGTCATTTTAGCTCTTAAATTATCATCTTCTTTTAACACATATTTTCCTCTTTCAGACGTAGATGGCTTAGTTTCCACTATATTTGAAGAAGTCGAGTCCCACATTTAGGAACTTTTAGAAATAGTGTATTTGAAGATAAAGCCATCATTTCAATGAATTGACGCATTGCAGAGGGAAGAACATCATAAAAAAAACCAACTAACGTCCAGTTTTTGAATGCATGATGTGGACAACCTTGGAGAAGATCTTTAAATCTTTCCCAACATTGATAAAAGGTTTCACCTTCTTTTACAGAAAATTCATTATTTGACGTCTTAATGTATTTGTACGATGTACAAGAAAAAACTTTTTAAAGAACTCAACTTGTAAAGCTTGTCAGTTTGTAATTGAATTAGATCTTAAAGAGTTAAGCCATTGTTTCGCTTTATCTTTCAAAGAAAAAGGAAAAAGTTTTAATCTAACCGTTTCAGAATTATCCTGCAATGTTCCACAAACTTCTTCAAATTCTTTCATATGTACATAAGGATTTTCAGTTTTCAAACCATGGAACTGTGGTAACAACTGTATTGTTCCTGGCTTAATATTAAGATTTGGAGCATCTATTGGAAAACTAAAACATGACGGGACATTAGTTCGTGTAGGATGTAAATATTCTCTTAACGGTCGAATATTTTGAACTACTTTTTGTTCTCTAGGTTGTTCTTCCCTATGTATGTTTCTAGCCATACTTAATTCAAATGATTGTTGTGTAGATAAAGATGACAAAGATGAAGACGAAGACGAAGAGGAAGGAGATGACTGATTTACAGACCCTATGGATGAATGTACAGACATAAACTATTGAAGAAAACACACTTTTTATGCATATAATACAAATAAACAACTTTTTTATTTTATTTAATTTCAAATTACCATAACTCCCCGGCAATGGAGCCAAATGGATGATTCGCACTTTTTCGTGATCGGATTAATATTATACACCCAAGTATAAGTAGTCGAATTGTAATTTTCTCAAAGTTAAGTCCAAGTATCGATCCCACAAAGAGTGTGCGTAATTAGGAAATAAAATAAAAATAGTGAAGCTGTTATTTTAGATAGGACAACATGTGATAGCTTGTGATGTGAGCTTAGATTGATAACTAGTTTAATTAAAAAGTTATGTCGTAGATAAATTGAGACAATAATATTAGAAGTATCCTTGAGTTCAAGGATCCCATATGCGTTATATTGGTCAAGTATTGAAAATGCTACCTTACAGAAATTAACTTCTATCTTACTGGTAAGTCTAATGTATATAAACCATCACATAACAACTTCTTAGGTTAGCTGGAGGTATCCATGACAATTAATTAATTCAAGCAAACCAGAAGGACAAGTCATTCATGAGGAATACTTGAATTATTCAATTGACTCTATGATGGTAAGGACATACATAATAAATCATAACTCAACAACTTCTTAGATTAGCTGGTTATAGATGTGTCATTTGACTAATTCGAGTGAACCAGAAACACAAGCCACTCATGAGGAATATTTGAATTATTCAATAGGTCATCTGTGATATATATACCAGTTAAACATCCTTAGTATTCTGGTGGTGGACTAGCCATACCGATATGAATACAGTAGATATTCGACTGACAATATTATCATGTATACTAGTTAAACGATCTTAGTAATCCAGAAGGACAAGCCATTCATGAGGATCACTTTAGGCCATTAATCTGATAGTTATATATAGTAATTAAACAACCTTGATAATCTAGAAGGATAAGCCATTCAGGAGGATCATTTAGGTTTTGTACCATGCATCAGTAGAACATCCTCAACTTTTTGATGGAGGACAAGCCATACCGATAAGAACACCATAGATATTTAACCGGCAGGTTCATGATGCACTGATGACATAATTTCAAGCACCACACCGAAATTATGTACATCACTATATCATGCATGAAGCATATAATACATATATGGATAAATATATGAATACAACATCAACATTTCCAGGAGTTAACTAATATTATACATATATTTATCTCTCACTGGAGGATATAAGTAACTACTCATGCCCCATTATTACAGACAAGTAAGGAGTGCGGGTAGTTTTTATTACAACTGAAATTAAAATATAGATTCTAAAACTTCTTCCACAAGGAACAACTGAAACACAACCACCTTTATTATCAGTTAAGACAAAAGGGTGGCAATAGTTCAACTATCCGAATAGAAAGATACAACAAAAATGTAAAAATACAGAATTTTGACTGAAGTGTATGACGGATGGGATTTGTATCTGACTTCTTCTTTCTCTCTTTCTTTTTCTCTTTCTCTTTTCTTCTTTTTTCTTTTGAACCCTCTCTGGATTCCCTAAAGTACGGCCATCTTCAGAATGAAGGCCTTGCATGGCTTTATATAGAGGAGGAGGAAGCAGGAGGTGTCAGGATCAACTTCAGCCGCCAAGGGCCACCGTCTGAATGCCGCCACCACTGTTCAGACGGTGGTGCTTTGCTATTTCATCAACTTGTTGGATGCTGACTCTTGTTTTGTTGAAGTTACACTTTAGCCTTTTGTTGTTTCAAGCTTTTATACATTTCTCCTTGGATTTTTTGGTAATTCAACATTAATACCTGGAAATTATAAACAAAACACACATAAAACCCTAATTCCTGCACAAACTCTAATTGACTCTAATTAATATTTTTTGGTTATTTTATCTTATTAATTTGACTTATTTAACTATTCTGATTTATATACTCATTAGGGTTAAACAGCGGACCGTAGTGTCTAAACACTGAGGGGAGTAGTTGAGGATGTTTTAGTCCAAGTAGATCAATTTTACTTTTTCGTTGATTTTATTGTGCTTAACACTTACCCGGTTGCAAATATTAGCTCCCAAATCCCTGTAATACTTGGTACACATTTTCTTTCCATATTTAATGCTCTGCCTAATATGATAGGAATTTGTGAACTAGGGTTAGCAACGGGGTGAGTGTAAAGTACAACAAAATCAACGGGAAAATAAATTTATCCACTTGCACTATAATATCCTCAACTACTCCCCTTGGTGTTCTCACGCTTCGGTCCACTAATTCAAGAGTTATTGGGGTTGGCTTAAACTCCTCAAGTTGTAATTGTTGATACACCCAAAAAGGTAAGAGGTTGACGCTTTCTCTTAAGTCTAGCAATGTTTGCTCCACATGGAAATTCTTGATGGTTATGGCAATGGTAGAGCTGTCGGGGTCCTTGAACTTGGGTGGGGTGTTGGTCCTCAAAATGGAACTCACTAGCTCAGAGAGGAATGTCTTCTTGTGGACATTCAACTTCCTCTTCACGGTGCACAAATCTTTCAATATCTTTGCACAAGATGGTATTTGCTTAATGGCATCAAGGAGAGAAAATTTTATCTTCACATGCTTAAACATTTCAATAATATCATAATAGTTAGCAGCTTTAGCTGGTGACTTCAAACGTTGGGGAAAAAGTGTCAGGATAGGACAATCATGCACATTCAAGTTAAGAATCTTTTGCTTTTCAAGTGTTTCACCCTCCTCAAAGCTATCCTTAGTTTCTTTTTTATTTTCCAATGTGGCTTTGGGTGAGGCTTTAGGCAAAAATAGTTTTATCTATTTGCTTGCCACTCCTAAGGGTGGTGATTGCCTTGAGTTGCGCACAACTCTCTTTGGTAGCCTCGAATGATTTAATTACATGTTGACCTCTTGGATTTTCTTGGGGTTGAGTAGGAAATTTTCATCTCTCTTATTGGGATGACCCTATAGCATTGATCAACTTAGTGATTTAAGTCCGGATGTCATTAAAAGCAGTGGTAGTTTCATTGTTGATTTTGGTTTGGCTTTGAATGAATTGATGCACGACATCTCCAAATTTCTCTTGTGAGGAGGTTGGTAGCTGGGTGGGTTGGGTGGTCCTTGTTGACCAAACCCTTGTTGAGATGGGTTTTGTAAAAACCCTTGTTGATTGAACTGTGGTTATTGGGAGCTAGATAAGGGACCATGACCATAGTATGATTGTTTTTGCTTGGGTGGAATGGGAGGTGACAATGAGCTAGACCCATGAGGAATAGGGTTGTTATTCTTCCAACTAAAGTCACCAGGTTGTATTTGTTGGAGTGTGGAGAGAATGATTTCCTAATTTGGTTGAAAGCATTCACTTACTCATGATATACCTCTTTGAGTGTTAGACTATTTGGGCACTCCAAAATAGAATGCTCAGCACTCTCACATATAGAGAAAAACTCTTCGGCCTTTGTGATGTTAGACACCTCATGCCTCCTGACTCGATCTGAAATGTATACACCCAAGTATAGGTGATCAAGTTGTAATTATAATCCAGTTAAGTCTAGAGTCGAATTCACAGGTAACCAATGTTGGTGTTTTGCAGTTGTAAGTGATAAATACCAAAGTGAATGAAAAACTATACAAACTATAAGATATTCTTTAATGAAAAAGTCATCATTTAGCTCAAGGATTTGGACATGTAGTTGTTCATCCAGTTGTTATATATGTGCTTTGTAAATACTCTATTAACCCATAAGTCAATAGTAAGTTAATCGGACGATAAAGATGGACCATATGAATTAAGAGCATGGCTCCGATGTATTTTCAGAGATTTGCAAAAATTGTTAGTACCGAGACTTGACACATCTACAAACAAGCAAGCAAACCTACAAATCATCCAACAACTATTAAAATACTCCATTCTTAGTTAAAGCATAATGAAAATAAAGATTGAGAACTTGTTAGGAAGACCTAGCTTGAGTTCTTGCAAAGAACCAATGAATTCTCCTATGTCAAGAGTTAACTTTTCTATAAGAGATTCATGGTTGTATAAAGTACTTTAGCTTTTCTAGATACATTTAATCATTCAAGAAGCAATAGAAAGATAAATCATTAAGTATAAATAAAATGCAAAAATATAACTTTCGAGCAATAATATACATGTCTGTCACCTCTCACTAAAGGGTGAATGAGAAACTATTCACTCTTCATGCTTTGAGAAAGCTAAAAAAGTGAGTGATTCTCATCTCTCCAAGTAAATGAACTTTTAATTATAAGTTAACGTTTACCAAAACAATTATTCTATCTCTAAAAAAGAATGAGTGAAACACTATTCACCCTTCAAAGCTTGCAAGAGAGCTTATAAAGGTGACAGAGGTTCAATCCTCTAAGTGAAGAAAGAAACTTTACAAAGGAAGCTAATGAAACTAATGATGAAAGTAGAAGAAAACTAGTTATTTTTGGAGGGTTTTCCACTTCCCAAAAAATGATCTTTTACAAGTTCCAAGGGATGGAATTGATAGACAAGGGAGGGGGTAAAAGGACAGACCTAGGTGCTTAAAGTTGAACCCTATGCCCCAAAATCTAGGTGGAGATTGATTAACCCTAATTAATGCATAGTTTAATTAAGTTAATAGGTCAATTGTGTTAGTTAAATAAAGTTAAACTAATCAAATTAGACTTAGTGTGTGAATTAGGGATAATACATTGATTGTTGTTCTTTTCAGGGTTTTGTGCGTCAAAGCTACCAACTACTAAAGAGCCAATTGCGTCAAAGCTGTAAACTACTGGGGAGTCAATTATCAAAGCTACAAACTATAGGGTGTCAATTATTAAAGCTAAAAACTATAGGGTGCCAATTAACAAAAGCTCAAAACAAAGGGGAATTAAAGTGTAATTCAAGCCCTCCCTTTTTGCCTATAAATACCACCCCTTGGGTCTTGTAAAGATCATATTTTTTCTTGTATCATCTTTCTTGTAAAGAGCATATTTTGGTAGTGAAAAACCCTCCAAAAGTCATTGTTACTTTCTTGTATCACATTTCTTGTAAAGAGCATCTTTTGGTAGTGAAAAACTCTTTAAAAGTCATTATTGCTTTCTTGTATCATTACTTTCTTGAAAAGAGCACCTTTTGGTAGTGGACAACCCTCCAAAAGTCATTATTGATTTCTTGTATCATTGCTTTCTTGAAAAGAGTACCTTTTGGTAGTGGAAAATCCTCCAAAAGTTATTATTGCTTTCTTTTAATATATTGCTTCTTTTATTGTATTATTACTTTCTTTTATTTCCATTGTTTCGAGCTTCCTTCTTCCTTTAGAGTAGTAAAACTCTTCCACTTTTCTAGAGCTTTTACCAAAGCCGTGAAGGGTGGAACGTGATTCACTCATTTTTTGTCAAAGATTGGCTCCGTGTGTAATATGTTTTACCTTGCAACTCCTCTACTTGGAGGGATGAACATCACTCACTTTTCTAGCTTTACCAAAGCCATGAAGAGTGAGTAGTTTCTCATCCAATATTTACTAAAAGGTAATGAACATGTATAATTATCTGGAAGTTATATTTGTGCATTTTGTTTATGCTCCAATCTTCATTTTTCCATAGTGTCTTCTAATTACATTATTGTCTTTACCTTAAGTATAAGTAGCTAAGCCTTTAAGTTGGCTAATCCAAGGGAGACCTCCTCTTGGGGATGCCATTTCAATTCAATTTTCCTTCCTCCTCTCAGAGTACGATGGTTCGGTTTGACTGGGTAGAGGGTGGACAAGAATATAAGTCTTTGATATCCTGTAGACTTGTCACGGGTTATGCTTGAATCCTCACTTTCATATCATCCCTAGCTTCCCACGAATTAATTATACATCTATGCTCTATTGGAGGAAGGATTCAAGTTGACTTGGTATTCCCATTGGAGTGAACCCTTTGGATGAGTCAACATTTGTTCTATTTCATTTTCATCACAATCACAAACCAACCTTTAACCAAAAATAGATTTTACACTTTATTTTTATAAAAAATCACCTTCATAATGACACACCTCCTTCCTTGAGGAGACAACATTGGAATACGATTTCAAGTAAAAAACGATAAGCAAAAGTCTCTTTGCGCTTAGGGCGCATTTTTGTTCACACATACACACACATTTCATTCACCCACCATTCCATTGCCCTTTCTTTTGACATCATTCCAAGGGAGAGTGACCCTCCCCTCCACACATAGATTATACGCATTGAGGGATGATGTTCAGAGGTTAGAATATACTACAACAGAAACGATCAAGCATTTATGGCGCCATTGCCGGGGAAGGCAAGTGTCGAATCAAGAAGGTGATTTTCGGACAACGGAGGTAAGTCCTGTGATGTTCATCATGGGTTGAGGTACTTTGATCTTTGTATATACTTTTGTTTAAATTTTTATTTGTTGATAGTTCTGTTATATGTAGGTTTAGGACGAACAAAACCGACTAGTTAGACAACCCTTGGGCCCCAATATGAACATTGACCAAGACCCACCTGAGGATGCGGGTAATAATTTTGAGAATATAGATGTCAATCCAAACATGCAATAGGGTGGGGGAGTATAAGAACCTAGAATGCCCAATCCACGAATGGAATTTTCCCCTCCCATAAATGAAGGGAACAACATCCATATTGAGCCTTCGGCAAGGTCAATGAGGGATTTCCTTCAACCCACACGAAGCACCACACCCTTATGCATCCTCCTTTCGGTCCAAGCTCATCTCTTCCTAGTTAAGTCGGGGATGTTACAACTACTTCCCACTTTCCACGGAATTGAAAAGGAAAACTCCTATTTGCACATAAAGGATTTTGAGGAAATAGTTACAACCTTTCTCACCACTCATGGTATGTGATTAGCACAAAAACATTGCATATTCCATGTGCTAATTATTCCATTTTCACTTGCTGGTGGGGATTAAATGATTGTAACCGCACTACTTGAGCTATTAACGAAGATATTTGGTGATTGCAGATAAAAGATGTCAAATAATGCTTCTTAAGGCTTTCTCAAATGAGAAAGGTGATTGAGGATGAAAGAGTGGCTAGAGGAAAGCTAAGGAGTTGGAGAAACCAGAAAACCAGTCAAAATTATAGAAACAGTACCGGTACATAGTACTGGTACGGTGTGACCTCTGTAACAAATAGTACTGGTACGCACTATTGGTATGGTTTTGCCTCTGGAGTTCGGGGTATCGGTATTGTCTGTTGAATCTCCCCCATTTCTGCAGCCATGCTCTGCTGTTTTGATGGTTCCACCAATAGGTCTCCCACACTCCTTTGACACGCCCACAACAATGTTCATCCCTTTTCACACCTTTATGCAGACTTTGGGAGCCATGATAATCAATGAGGAGAGAGAAGAAAAGGGAAGTTGGGTGTGCAGACAAGGTCTGCACTTCCCTATCCTGCCCATTGCTCTTGCAGCCCTATGGATGGAGATCACATTTGTAGGCTAGGCCATCACTCCATGAACGTTTTGGCAAGTAAGGACTCCATTATTCAACATTCCATACACTACACAGAGGATATAGAGAGAGAGAGTCTGGAGAAGATGATGAATAGTGTTCTAGAGAGATAAATTGAGATTTTTACATTTTCTTCAATACATTGTCTTAAAATCTCCTATAAGAATCTTTATAGCTTCATTGAATGTCATTAATGCTAGTTCCTACAAGTTCATTGTAAGTTTAATTCCTTTAAAAAGCTTTCACCATTAATGCATTTATGTTCTTCATTTTTCCTAGCTGTAAAATGGGTATTCATTACTTGCACTTATAGCTTATGTTTGCTTGCATTTAGTTACTCAAGAACTTCATTCCTTTGCAATGCATTTTCATTTCATTGTTAATTTCATCTCAAGCATGAGTAGCTAAATCCTTTAGTTGGCAAAACCAAGGGGAACCTCCACTTAGGGATGCCATTTCAACTCATTCTCCTCCCTTCTTTCAGAGAGTTCAATGGTTCGGTTTGACTAGGTTGAGGGTAGATAAGTTGGTGAATCTTTGATATTCCGTAGGCCTAGTCATGGTTTATACTTAGATACTCACCCATCTTATCCCTAGCTTCCCACAAATCAATTGAGCATTTATACTCTATTGGAGGAGGGATTCGAGTTGAGATGGTATCCCTATTGGAGTGACCTCTTGGATTAGCCAACGTTTGTTTCTCATTTCATTTTCACCAAAACACACTTCACCAAACAACTTTCAACAACAAAAGATTTTACACTTTCTTTCACCCAAAAATCACCTTCCCTTTGGTTCACATCCTTTCCCGTGGAAACAACCTTGGAGTACCTCCAAGTAAAACATGATCCACAAAAATCTCCTTGCGCTTGGAGAGCATTTTTTGTTCATACACATAACACATTTCCACCATCCCATTTTCCCCTTTCTTTTGACACTACTTAAAGGAGAGTGACATTCCCCTCCATCCATATAAAATGCATTTTAAGGGATGATATTTAGGGGTTAGGGATAACAAAAAAAATAATCAAGCAGTATGGAAGACATAGCTAGGCTGAAATTGTTCCCTTTTTCCCTAAGAGATAAGGCAAAAACATGGCTTAATTCCTTGAGGCCTCAATCCATAATATCTTGGAACCAAATACTCTCTGAGTTTTAAAAAGAACATATTTCGGTGCATAAAACCACCACTTTAAAAAAACAAATTCAAAACTTTTCGGAGAAGCCCAATGAACAATTCTACCAATGTTGGGATCGGTACAAGGAGTTGCTATAATTCATTCAACACCATGGCTTTGAACCATGGCAGTTGGTGAGTTTCTTCTATGAGGGAATCACATCGGACCATCAACAGTTCATAGATATGATGTGTAATGGGGAGTTTTTGAGTAAAGACCCTGATAAGGCCTTAGACTATTTTGATACATGGCTCAAAATGCACAATCATGGGAAATTATGGATCCCACCGATGTACGAAGGTCTTCTTCGCAAGGGAATAACCAAACTCATGGGGGAGGGATATATGACTTGAGAGACCGAGAAGACTTGCTTTCCAAAATTGCCAAGTTGTCTAGGAAGGTTGAGAGTATTGAGGTAAATAGGAGACATGAGGTGTAAAATGTTTCAAAGATTGAGGAGGGCTGCTCAATTTGTGATTTTAGATCATTCCATATCGGAGTGTCCTAACACTACGGCACTTAAGGAAGTGTATCACGAGCAAGTCAATGCCTTTTACCAAACAAGGCAATCATTCTCTCCACATTCAAATGCTTACAATTCGGGTTAGAGCAATCACCCAAACTTTAGTTGGAGAAATGAGAATCCCACTCCTCATGGTTCAAATGCATACACACCTCCCATGCCTCCTAGGCAAAATCAATTTGAATCCCAAGGTGAAGCGTCTATCTCCCAATACCCCTGGACCAATTCGCAAGGGTATTCGTCAAACCCACCACCACAAAATTTTTCACCAAGTCCACCTCCACAAAGCTTTTTCCAAGGGCCATCTAATCCTCCCACCTATCAACCTCCCTACAAGAGGATTTTGGAGGATATGATTCATGTTTTTATCAAAGTCAGACTACCATCAATAATCAAAATGTCGCAGCTTTTAATGACATTCGAGCCCAACTCATGAAGCTGACAAGCTCTATAGGGGCATCACAACAAGATAAAGGGAAATTCTTCGCTCAACCCTAAGAGAATCCTAGAGGTCAACATGTCGTTGAGTCATCGGAACCTTTAAGAGAGTGTTATGGGCAACTCAAGGCGATTACCACCCTTCGTAGTGGCAAACAAATTGATAAGACCATTGTGTCAAAAGTTTCACCTAAGGCCACATTGCCAAAAGAAAAAGAGACCATGTGTGACATCATCGAGGGTGGAGTGAGTGAGAAGAGAGAAAGTGAGGTAGTTGAGAATAAAAAATTTGTTGATGAAAGTGTGCTTGTTTCCCCCATGCCTGCTCCTTTTTCCAATTGCTTGAAGTCACTCATGAAGGTAGCTAATTATTCTGATATCATTGAAATGTTTGAGCCTCCTTTTTCCAATTGCTTGAAGCCACTCATGAAGGTAGCTAATTATTCTGATATCATTGAAATGCTTAAGCAGATGAAAATAAACATTCCACTCTTTGACGCGATAAAGCAAATTTGATCTTGTGCAAAGATCTTGAAGGACTTATGCATTGTGAAGAGGAGGCTCAATGTTCACAAGAAAGCATTCCTCACGAAGCAAGTGGGTTCGATTTTGAGGACAAACACCTCTCCAAAGTTTAAAGACCCTAACTACCCCACTATTGCCATAATAATCGGGAATTACCGAGTGGAGCAAGCACTCCTTGATTTGGGGGCTAGTGTAAACCTCCTTCCGTATTCAGTGTACCAATAACTTCAGCTCAAAGAATTGAAGCCTACTACAATCACACTTAAATTGATGGACCATCGTGTCCGGACACCAAGGGGAATAGTTGAGGATGTTTTAGTGCAAGTCGATTAATTTTACTTTCCTGTTGATTTTATTGTGCTTGACACTCACCCGATTGCAAATCTTAACTCCCAAATCCCTGTAATACTTGGTAGACCTTTTCTTGCTACATCTAATGCTGTTATTAATTCCAGGAATGGTCTTATGAAGCTAAAATTTGGGAACATAACTATGGATCTCAATATGTTCAATTTGTCCAAGCAACCGGGGGATGACGAGGAGGCACATGAGATTAACCAGATCGACACCTTGGTAGAGGAGCACTTGAAGCAAATGAGCACCTTCAAGTTGGAAGAAGAGGGAATTGTTGATATAAAAGAGGTTGATGAGCAAGATGAGTTGGAGAGTTTGAAAAGGGTGGAGAGATGGACTCCTACATTTGGAAACTTCTGCATTAAGAAAAGAAAATCTTTCCATCAGATGTACAAAAACTTGTGTTGGAATTGAAGCCACTGCCATCCCAGTTGAAGTATGCATATATTGGAGAGGAAGAAACTTTTCCGGTGGTGATTAGCTCTACCTTGGATCCAAAGCAAGAAGAAGATCTCTTAGAATTGTTAAGGAGACATAAGGAGGCGGTTGGTTGGACAATTGCTGACATAAAGGGGATAAGCCCCCTCATTTGTACTCACCGCATCTACCTTGAGGATGACTCCAAGCCATCTCGAAAACCACAAAGAAGTTTGAACCCAATCATGAAGGATGTGGTGAGAGACGAGGTCTTAAAACTACTTGACGTGGGCATCATCTTTCCAATTGTCGATAGTAAGTGGGTTAGCCCCGCACAAGTAGTCCCCAAGAAGTCAGGAGTCACCATGGTGGCTGATGAGCTCATAATATTGTATATTTAATGGCCTCATTATATGCATTTTAACTCAACTTTTGCATTTAAGTACTTAGAGTTAGCCGAATTTATGAATAATGTTGAATTTTTTATGTTGCAGGTAATTATAGTGTAAATCATGTATTTTAGAACCTTGCAACCAAGTGTGGATGAGTGGTGAAGATATGAACATATTACATGAGGATTTGGAGGTTTAAAAGTGAAAGAAATCAAGGAGGTATCGGTGCTTGGTAAAATAGGCACCAACATCCGCACCATTTGGTAGCGGTACCTTAGTTTTCCTCCTTGTTTACCATGATCCACTTTGAATCTGAAAAAGTACAAAACATGAAGGTTGTAGAGCAGGATGTCTTCTATATTGTGTCAAAATGTCAGCTCAATTGGATGGTTGGATCAAAATTTCTGATGATTCTACAAAAAATGGTCCAGAGTAGGCAACATTCCAGTATGCCATACCGATACGCTTCAGCTACTGGAATTTGACGTACCGGTATTCAGTACCGGTATGCTCTGCTGAATGCCCAGAATACCTACAACTCATGCTCCACTTGCTTGGAGGTCCCACCATTGATTCTCCCACTTGTCCCCTGACATCCCTTACACATTTCAATGCCTCATACACCCTAGTTGAAGACTTTGGAGGCAATATCATTAAGGAGGATTGGAGAGAAAGGGGCAACCATAATGGTCGCAAGCTAAGGCTCTCCAATGCATCAAATCACCTCCCATTGATGGGAGGCCTGCACACAGGCTATGAGAGCCTCAAGGACGAAAATGCATCATTTGACACTCCATATATTCAGCATTCCACAAGAGTTTGAAAGGGTGGCTACCTAAGCTTAGAAAACTCCAAAGAGGAAGATGATGAATAGTTACATAGAAATTTATATTTTTGCATTTTCTTCCATCTTTTCACTTGTAGTTTATTGTAAGACTCTTGTAAATTTCATTATTTACTTTTAATGTCGCAAGTTTAGTTGAGTATCTTAGTTTCTACCATTGTTGTCTTAAGTTTTCTTCATTTCAAGTTTTAAAATGGGTATTGAATATTTTTCTTCATAGTTTAAGATTTCTTGCATTAAGTTAAGTTCCATGTTTCATTTCTTAATTATGTCTCTTTACATTGTGCACTTCTTTGTTGTTTTCAGGAGTAGCTAGAGCTTTAAATTGGGTAATCCAAGGAAGAACTCCTCTTGTGTATGCCAAATCAACTCACTTTCTTTCCTCCTCTCAGAGTACAATGGTTCGGTTTGACTGCGTTGAGAGTGGATGCGGTTGTGAGTTTTTGATATCTCGTAGGCTTGGTCACGGGTTATGCTTGGATCCTCACCTCCATCTCATCCCTAGCTTCCCACGAATCAATCGTTCATCTAAGCTCTATTCAAGGAATGCTTCGAGTTGATTTGGGATTCCTATCGGAATGAACCCTTTAGATTAGCCAACACTTGTTTTATTTCATTTTCATTAAGAACAAAACTCACCAAAACACAAAACTCAAACTCAAAAGATTTTACACTTTTTATTTTTACAAACTCACCTTCACCACACTTGAACTTTTCTTCCCTAAGGAGATGACCTTGGAATACTTTTCCAAGTAAAAAATGACACTCAAAAGATTCCTTGCGCTTAGGGAGCACTTTTGTTCACACACACACACACACACACACATTTTGTACATTTCCTTCATTCCACCACCACCATTTCATTGCCCCTTTTTTCACATCATTCTGAGGGAGAGTGACACTCCCCTATCTCGATAAGCCACACACATATTGAGGGATGACGTTAGGAGATTAGAGAGTACAATAGAAAACATCAAGCAGTGGCAAACGATGATAATGAGCTTATTCTAACGAGGGTGATCATCGGATGGAGAGTGTGCATTGACTGCTGCAAGCTCAATGCATGCACAATAAAAGACCACTTTCCATTTCCATTTCTTGACCAAGTATTGGAACGAGTAGTGGGGCATCTAATCTATTGCTTTTTAGATGGATATTCCGGCTACAATCAAATTGAGATTACTTTGGAAGATCAAGAGAAGACCGCCTTCACTTGTCCCTATGGTATTTTTGCCTATTGTCGCATGCCTTTTGGGCTATGTAATGCCTTGGGGACCTTTCAACATTGCATGATGGGGATCTTCAGTGACCTGGTGGAGAAGATAGTAGATGTTTTTATGGATGACTTTTCAATGTTTGGGGATTCATTTGAAGGATGTCTGAAAAATTTAAAGAAAGTTCTATAGAGATGCAAGGAAAAGAACTTAGTCCTTGATTGGGAGAAGTGTCACTTCATGGTGATGAAGGGAATTGTTCTCGGCCATATAGTTTTGGCAAGGGGTATCGAAGTTGACAAATCAAAGGTGGAGGCCATCTCTAACCTCTCTATGCTAAGAGTCTTCAAGGATATCAGGTCGTTTCTAGGCTATGCTAGTTTTTACAGTCACTTCATTAAAAATTTTAGTGCATTGGCCCGACCCCTGACCAACTTATTGTCTAAGGATGTCCCATTCGAGTGATCGGATGATTGTGAGGTAGCTTTTAAAAACTCAAAAGTATGCTTGTCACACCTCTGATTATGTGACCACCCAAGTGGGATTTACCTTTTGAGCTTATGTGTGATGCAAGTAATTATACAGTCGGTGCACTGCTCGATTAGAGGGAGGACAATAGACCTTATGTAATTTACTACGCTAGCAAAACACTCAATGAAGCCCAAATGCATTACACCACCACAGAAAAGAAGCTGCTAGCGATAGTATTTGCATTGGATAAATTTCGTTCTTACATCATTAGTTCACTGATAGTAGTCTATACTGATCACTCTACTTTGAAATATTTGTTGTCTAAGAAGGATGCCAAACCAAGACTTATCAGGTGGATCCTCCTACTCCAAGAGTTCAATCTTATGATCAAAGACCAGAAAGGAGTGGAGAATGTGGTGACGAACCATTTATTTTGACTAGTGGTGCAAGAGACAGATGAGAGCATTTCTATCCCTGATTCTTTCCCTGATGAACATTTACGCTCAATTCATTATATTTGTTCTTGGTATGCTGTCATATGTAACTATCTTGCGACAGGACAAATAACACCGCATTAGAGCCCAGAGGATTGAAGAAGATTTATGGTAGATGTGAAGTACTTTTACTTCGACAATCCATACCTGTTCAAATACTGCCTCGACCAAGTCATGTAGAGATGCATACCAGAGAATCAATAGTGGGATATCCTTTTATTTTGTCATTCATAAGCATGCGATGGCCATATATCGGCAAAAAAGACCTTGGCAAAAAATTCTTCAGTTAGGTTTTTATTGGCCCTCTCTAATAAAGGATTGTATTTCATTTTGTAAAGAGTGTGATAGATGCCAACGTTTGGGTAGCATGACTCGAAGCAACATAATGCCCTTTTCCCCTGTGTTTGTTATGGAAATATTTGATTGTTGAGGTATCGACTTCATGGGTCCCTTCCCTATGTCGTTTGGCTTTCTATATATTCTACTGGTAGTGGACCACGTGTTCAAATGGGTGGAGGCTATCCCAACCAAGACTAATGACCACTGGCTTGTAGTCAAGTTTCTCAAGGAGAATATTTTTTCGAGGTTTGGGATGCCTCGTGCAATGATAAGTGATGGTGTATCACATTTTTGCAATAGGCCATTTGCATGTTTAATGTTTAAATATGGCGTCACACATAAGGTGTCCACTGCATACCACCCACAAACCAATGGTCAAGCCGAGTTGGCCAATAGGGAGATCAAAAACATTTTAAAAATGACTATGAATCCAAATAGGAAAAATTGGTCAAATAGACTAACCGATGCCCTATGGGCTTACCGTACCGTCTACAAGACTGTCTTAGGCATGTCTCCCTACTGGATTGTATATGGAAAGACTTTCCATTTTTCATTTTCCAGTTGAGATGGAACACAAGACCTATTGGCCAATTAAGACTTTGAATTTCAATTTGAGGATGGTTGGAGAGCATAGGAAGCTAGAATTGGAAGAGATGCGAAGAGACACGTATGAGAGCTCTAAAATTTTAAAAGAGCGGGCTAAGATCTTTCATGACAAATCCATTGTACAGAAGTCATTCGAGCCCGGCCAAAAAGTGCTCTTGTACAACTCTCGTCTCTCGATCTTCCAAGGCAAACTCCGATCCCGTTGGGATGGCCCCTATCTTGTCAAGGTGGCCTACTCCAATGAAGTTGTGGAAGTCACAAACCCCGAGAATGACCAGACATTCAAGGTAAATGGCTAAAGACTTAAGCCATTTTTCGAGAGTTTTGAAATACAAGGAGTGGAGGAGGACTTGACAGATCCGAGGTATCCAGAATTCGTGGAGGAATAACTAATTTTTATGCTTTTTAGTGTATGGTCTTTTTATTTACTCATGTTATTTTTATTTTTCATGTTACTTACTTGGTCATATAACATTCTTTTTTTTTTAGTTTCAGAAACTGGTGCGTTGGTCAAAGCTCGAGTGCGAGGTGTTCTCTAACCCTACTTATCTTTTTACTTTTTGTCATTGAATATCATTTTTTTCGTTACATTGAGGAAAATGCATGAATCAAGATGGGGGGGAGTGAGGTGCACCATTTGTATCTTAGACCAATGTTTGTAGGAATATTCTGTGCGGTTATTCATGCATACCGACACTCGTGCCTATCGACACTTAAATGGTTCGGGTCAAAAAAAAACACCGACCCACTGGGATGCCTTTATAAAACCTCCAACCCTTTTTTCCTTTTTCCCCATCAACCGGTGTTGGCCCCTTTCTTCTTCCCTTCTTCTTCTTTTATTCTTCTTTTCCTTTTCTTCTTCTTCTTCGTTGTTCTCTCTATTCTCTATAAAAACAACCCACCCCCTTGCAAACCCATGACCATATACACCAACAACCCAGTCCTTTGTTTAATAATTTGTCTTATATGTTTGTATTTGTATATGGGTGCTCTTCTTCTACTCGCACTTAGGGTGAGGGGTTTCCAGCCTAGCCCAGATCTCCCTAGAGATGATTAATTATTGTGTTTTGTTTGTAGGTTTTCGGCAGATGAACAGATCTCTAACTTACAACCTCATTTCCAAAATCCATACACTGGTAACTTTGAAACATTTGGGACAATGTTAGATTTAGGTTGGGGGATGTGATCTATAGTTCTAGTTTGTTCTAGTTTCGGTTCCAATTTGTTATAGTTTCGTATTTAAAAAAACAATTTGTTTATTTTTATTCTGGATTGTGTATTTTTACAGTATTTTTGCTTATATTTCATGATCATACCGAATGCAGCTTCAATTGTCTTTGTGAGTGGCAGACATTAAAAAACCAGATAGGGTGTCTTCAGTTTAGCCAGCATGGATAGTAAACTTTTTTGGTTCAGTTTAGGCGTTTTACGCACTTTTCCATCCAATGTGCATGCTGTGATAATGAGAAAGGCAAGAGTTGTAAGAAAAATTGAAATCCGAGAAGCACAAGTAAAACTATTGTGTGGCAAAGCACTTTTGCTAAATGTCATCATGCCAAACGACTGGGTGCTTATAAACAATGTGGTAGGTGCTTTCACATACAAAAAAATAATCAGTGTGCTGAACCAATTTTGGGTCGTGCAACAAATCAATTAAACTGGATATTATATGGGCAGAGTAAGGATTTTCCTGAGACACCATCTTATACCAGTCAAGGATTTACACGTTATGTGCAACAAGAAGTTGGAAGGGTCACTAATAATGACATAGACACAAGCGATGACTCGAATTAGAATTTGACTAACAATGACAAAGCTGTGGAAAAACATGTTTTGGGGATGAAGGTTAATGGTCCGAACATTTTTGTACAAAGTGTAAATATGTTTTACATGTACAAAGTCTTTTTGCTGAAATAAAGATGTGGACCGAGTAAGAAATGTCCTAAAATGCCAACCAGTAGCATGGGTAGGGACTTATCCTGAGGCGCCATAGTTTTCCAAGTTCAATTTGTGCATTTAGTCTTCTTTCAATTTTCATAGATAAATGTGTATGTAAATAACTTTGATTTTTATTTGAGTTCGAATGCCAGTTTCAAAAAAAAAAAAAAAGCCTCATTTCCTTGAAAAATAATATTCTCTCTATGCTTAAATGTCAAATGTACATTGGTATTTATTATTCTTAAGGTACAGAATGACCAGACTCAAAAATAGAATTGATATATAACCGACATTCTTTGAAAACCTGACATAACCACTAGAGATAACTAAGAATATCATGGTAAGTTTTGAGCCTTGCGATGCTTTTTGAGAGACAATCAACATTTACTCAAGTAAGCTCTTTCACTTTCAATTGTTGAATAATCTCATTAAAGTTTCTTTGATTAATGTAACTAAAGTGATCTATTGACATATCCCATAGGGAACCTTTGCATGCGACATATACATGGGCACATACTTGAGAAAGGATTTTAGGCCATCTTTGATTTGATTTTGAGCCTTAGTCATTGATTCTATGAAATTATATCCCTCATTAACCATGTTTCAACCTTTAATGAATGATTTCTTCTTCAAGAAACCCATAGGATAACCGAGCCACAAGAGAATATACTTGACATACCTTGCTATCTAATTTTCTTGCACCCTCTCATAAATCAGTATGATACAGAAAAGTAAGAGAAATAGAAAAGATGATGGTGGCTATTGTTCAATGAAAGAAAAGTTGGTGTAAACAACCGAGAAAGAAAAGAAACAGAAAAACAAGGAATTGCCAAGAAAGTGAAAAATGAGAAAAATGAAAGAAAGAAATACCATTTCTAGGTAAAAGATCAAAAAACAAGAGAGAGGTGTGCTACACTACATTAAAAAGGAGTTAGCTTTTGAATACCATTGACATCATTTTGTTAGCCACTGACCTCTGGCCACATTACAACCTATACAAAGCCCTAATTGATCTCAATTTGGATGCATGTGTGTGTTGTCGACCAAAAACTGGGTATGTTAAATATTATTTCTTTAATTGCATTGAAATTCTTCCATGAGATTATGCCAAGAACATGATTAGTCTACTTTCTTAAGACTTTCACTCCCTTTCTAACTGCGCATGTGCTTTTTCGATTGGCCATCCTTTGATCACATGTCCTTTAAGAGACAAGTTACTATAATTGGAGGGAATTTTTTGCTGAGGGCATTTCTAAGAGAGGTTTGTGAAATCAAAGCTATCCATGGAGGGTGGTGGTAAAGTGGAATTTTTGTCAAGTAACAATTCTTATTTGTAGAAAGACCATTCCTACTACACAGGGAATTCCAAATGCCAATATGATTGATGCTAATTCTTGCATAGAATAAATACCTATGAAAAAAGTGCTTGCAGGATGTAAGTCGAAATTGAGGGTTGGGTGTCCCAACGACCATGATGCTAATTTGCTTTAACCAGCAATCCTATATACACATCTGTTCGACTGGAGTTCGTAGGTAGCTCACTGAAAACCTTCACAAGACAAAACTCATCCACTAGGGATCACCTAGGGATTTAATGGCTTGTTGCATATACTAAATGCAATTATGTTATCTACGAAAGTGATTTTGTTTTGGGGGGAGTGATTAACCCTAATTAATGCATAATTTAATTAAGTTAATAGGTCAATTGTTTTAGTTAAACAAAGTTAAACTCGTCAAAATAAATCAAATTAGGGTTAGTATGTGTGAATTAGGGATAATGCATTGATTGTTGTTCTTTTCAGAATTTTGTGGGTCAAAGCTACCAACTACTGGGGAGCCAATTGCATCAAAGCTACAAAACTATTGGGGAGTCAATTATCAAAGCTACAAACTATAGGGTGCCAATTATTAAAGTTACAAACTATAGGGTGCCAATTATCAAAAGCTCAAAATAAAGGGGGATCAAAGTGTAATTCAAGCCCTCCCTTTTTGCCTGTAAATACCACCCCTTGGGTCTTGTAAAGATTATCTTTTATCTTGTATCATCTTTCTTGTAAAGAGCATCTTTTGATAGTAGAAAATCCTCCAAAAGTCATTGTTACTTTCTTGTATCATCTTTCTTGTAAAGAGCCTCTTTTGGTAGTGAAAAACTCTCCAAAATCATTATTGCTTTCTTGAAAAGAGCACCTTTTGGTAGTAAAAGAATTTATTCTTTGAAGGGCATAAGAAGGCTGTTGGAGTTCGAACGTGGTACTCATGTAGCTTTTTTCATCCATAGTGACTAGCTGCAACAAGCCTCGTGTCACCACCCTAATAATCTCTTAAAGATCTTCAATGATTTTAGGATGGCATTCGAACGTTGACTGGCATTCGAACATGGAAGCTTTGTTTCCGCATTCATCAATTCTCCTTTAGAACACATGTGTGTTGCTTGAAAGTGTGATTTCTCCTAAAATGTTATCATTTAAACTCTATCAAAGCATAATTAATCTCATAAAGGCATAGTAAGATGTTACTTTTAACTATGCATCACACCCCCCAACTTACATATTGTTAGTCCCTAGTAATACAAAATGTCCAAATGAAAATATATTTACAATGCCATTTTCGTAGATCACCTGGTTGCATTTAGCATATGCAACAAGCCGTTAAACTCCTAAGTTTCCCCTAGCAGACGAGTGTTGTCTCATGAGGGT
This sequence comes from Ilex paraguariensis, assembly GCA_963454935.2. NCBI lineage: Eukaryota > Viridiplantae > Streptophyta > Magnoliopsida > Aquifoliales > Aquifoliaceae > Ilex > Ilex paraguariensis. The sequence continues at coordinate 68,207 of CAUOFW020000991.1, forward strand.
TTCCAGTGAAGCTACCTACAAACTTCAGTTGAATAGATGTATCCATGTAAGATTTCTTATCAGAGTGAGTCAACACCATGATCCTTGAGACACCCAATCCTTAATTTCAATTTTTTTCCCAAACACTTTTCTTTCATAAGTACGTACTTTATGCAAAAATGAACAGTTGTTACATTGGCAGTTGAAATTTCCTATGTGAAGAATAATTATTCTAGTGACAAGAATCACCATATAACAAACATTCTTCTTTACAACCCTCCATGGGTATCTTTGATTTCACAAACCTTTCTTTAGAATGCCCTCAGCAAAAAGTCCCTCCGACTTTAGTGACTTTCTCGCAAAGAGGCATGTGTTTAGAAGAAGGAGAATCGCAAATTCAAATACAGGAGTGGAATCCAGGAAAACAAAAATTAACATGTTTAGCATAATCTCATATAGGAATATTGATACAAATAAAGAAATACTATTAACATACCCCAAATTTTTGGGTTGACTTCTCACACATGCTTCAGGCCTGAGATCAATTAGGGTTTTTTCTAGGTTATAATGTAGTCGATCGCAAGTGGTGAATGAATTGACGGATGAGAGGAGTTCAAAATGGGTTATCCAATTTTGTTATAATTTTGCACATTTTCTCCTTCTCTTCTTCTTGTCATTTGAAAACTTATTCGTGCTTCCCCCTTTTTTTTTTCTCTCTCTCTCTTTTCTCATCTTGTTCTACCCTTTTGTTTGCCCTTTTCCCCTTACTTTCTGCTCATTTCCATAATGTCTATTTTTAAGAGAATGTGTAAGAAAATTAGATAACCAAGGTAGGGATTCAAATTTTTTTTTTTTGCTTGGTCAAAAACATGACTGTACCGAAAAGAATTACCATTTTCAGGCCCAATCATGGCTAACAAGAGATTATGTTGCAAAAGAAATGGATTTAGCTCAAAGAAAAATAAAAAATGACCTAAAATCCTTTCTCAGGTATGTGCACATGTGTTTGTCATGTGAACGAATTATGTGTGGTATACATCAATGTACTACTCTATTTGCATCAATCAAAACAATCTTAATGAGATTATTCAAGGATAGAAAGTGAAGAGCCTTACTTGAGTAAGTGTCGATTTTCTCTCAAAAGTACTGCAAGGCTCAAAAGCTTACCATAGAATATCGGTTATATCTCAATTCCATTTTCAAGCCTGTTTATTCTACATTTTTTAAGAGTAAAAAATACCAATGTACATTCGATATTTAAACATAGAGAAAATACCAATTTTCAAGGAAATGAGGTTTTTCAATTTGGACTTGTTAGAATAGGTGTCAAAAAAATATGTGTTGTAAACCCCCACATGTTTATAGTAATATAATGATACAAATTGGTTGGTAATTTAGTACATGTGATGGCATAGGAATGAACTGTATAGGTTATAACCGTAGAAAAGGTTAATAGTGTAGAATCGGGTAAATATTTAGTTTAAACTTAGTTTTGACTGGTAAATATATGAAACCATTTGCAATAAAACTTATACCAACTATATTTGATGTACAAATGTATGTGGTAAAAGTTTGGGTTGGTTTTGGAAGGGTTTGGAATGGATTTGAAATGAAAAACAGAGGAAGAGGGCAAAACTAGACAAACAGTACAGGTACAGCGTACTAGTACGCTGCTGTCCAAAGGGCATACAGTACTGGAACTGTGTACCAGTACGCTACTGTCTAGATGGTATACGGTGCTGGTACTGCGTACTAGTACGCTTTGTAAGTTCCAGAAATTTTAAGTCGTGATTTGGAGTCTATTTTTCACCCTATAAATACATAATGACGCCTCCATTAGCTCCATTTCAACCTTTCTAACCCTAGAAAACCTGAGAGAGGAAGAAAGGAAGAGAAAAACACAAGATCAAAATTTCACTTCAAAGAAGATCAAAACCCTAGTTTTTAAAGAACACCAAGGTAGGGGTTTTCTTTCATGCTTGTCCATTGATGCTAGGGCTAATATATATGTATTCTTTGACTCTAAATCTTATATATTTGCTATGAAATCATCTTTTTTTGTCTTCTTGCAATTATTAACATGTTTTACACAAGTTAGGGTTGAATACCCATGAAATCTCTTTTCGTTCTTTAAAACCCTAGTTTTTGGAGAGTGATGGATTTTCTTCTTAAATTCTTCCTTTATTATTGATTTTGAAATTATAGTACTTTGTGTTGAGTAATAAAATGATGTTGTTGTGATCTCTTGTATTTTTCTTAATTGGTTTTGGAATTGTCACATGATAAATTTGGGAATTTTTGAGATATGCTTGTAAATTGAGAAATTAAGTTTGTTATTGTATCTCTCATGAGTGTGGGAGGACCATGGGTGGCCTTTGACGAGATATCGTAGAGTGGATAGACGTTATTCATACTCTGTGTGGGTTGAACTTTTCCTACCACTTGTAGTGGGGTTAGTGCTTTGGTAAGACTAAACTGCTATTATTCACGGGTATCGAGGCAGAGGGTTAGTACACTAATGCCTGGGTTGGATACATCACTACCATTGGTATGGTATACGCCCTTCCTAAAGGTTCGATATCTTTGAGAAGATTTGGGTGTGTGTGTGTGGGCTAGATGTGTGACACCCCAAAGTCCGGGGGTCCGTTGATTACCCATCAACCCGCGGAATGCTCATGGATACCGAATAACTCAATATCTCAATGTTGTGCCCTATTTACCGGGGTCCATCCTTTATTAAAAATTTGGGTAGAGTCTCATTGGTAAGGGGAACTCTACTCAAAATACAACATGTGCATGATATAATAACAAGACCCATCCGAGGTCCAATATTCAACAATGACCACACCGGGTCCATTTATAAGTAAACATTGGTCACACCGGGTCCAATTATCCATACTCATACAAACATGCAAGACTATATTAAAACAGTCCATATAGACTCTATTACAATTCCTTTACACATTACATGCCAAAATTTAATTACAAGTCTAATTTTACAAAAGAAATGGATTGGAAGCCACAAGTCGGCTTTTCTTCCTCCTTAAGTGCCTGAGTGAGTGTCGTCCCTCGGCGTATGACCCGTACCTGAAATGTTTCCCGTATAGGGTGAGCCAATGCACAGTAGAGTATATCTTATAAGGGCTACTCCCCACCTAAGTGCACATGTAATGTTCACATTTAACAGTTCATATTCACATCAACATTCCAAGTAAGAATATGCAACTCTATATTGGAATTCACCATGTCATGCAATGAAATGAAATGGAACTCACTCATGCAACTTTAACTTGAGTCCTCACCGACATCCACAACACAATGCAACGCATATGTGTAAAACAACATCTTTGATGAAACATATCCAAAGATCATTTTGAAATCAACCATATGTCATAAAACCATTTCATTCTTGGATGTTTCCCATCAATGAATAATTTATATATCAAAATCATGTGCCTTTATTGGGTATCAGATTCAGGAATCGCACCTCCGGCTCTGTATGCCGTTACACTTTTCTGGAATTTCACCGCCGGTAAGTGTATGAACCAAGTGGCCGAGTTTTTCACCCGAGGGAGTGTCTAGCCCTACTTGCTATACCTGACACAAGTTTTCTTATGCATGTAACCGTGCGACCCAGTAGGACATTCAATCCCACTTTTCTGAGCCCACCCTTCAATCACCAAGAATGATGCTTGAATAAACCATGCCTAACTCACACACACACACACCCCCATACTCATGCCTAAGCCCATGAATGGGATGCCTCTATGCACTACGCTACAATATTCAATATGCTATGAATGACATATGAGCAATCTCAACATATCCATGGTAAGTTATGTTCTAAACATATAGATACCAAATTTGTCACAATGTCAATATAATACACGCATGCATATACATTGACACTTTTTCATAAAACAATTCCAAGCATGTTATCACTATCTTTATGTTAATAACACACTTAATCACAAAGGCAAATTATAACACACAACAGCCTATGTACTAGCCTGCATAACAACCCACAAAATAGCCTCTAATCGGAGCACAAAATAGTCCGTAAAGTGGGCTAAAAGAGTTCATGAATGGCCTAAAAATAGTCACAATTTTAGTCCATATTAGGCCATAAAAATAGTCTGTAAACAGCCTCATAACTGTCCCAAAAATAGCCCACATATAAACCAATTTCATCCATTAAAACATGTCCAAAAATAGTCCATTTGGACAGCCCATAAACAGACATAAGACATCCATATTTCAGCCACATAACAGTCATATTTCAGCCACTAAAAATAGCCCCTTAAGGTAGGAGTAAAATCAAAGTAGGAAGAACCATATCTTAATAGAAGTGTAGAATGAATACTAGAACCTCCAAGAACACCCCCACAGCTCAAGATTTTGATTTCTCCAAAATCTCACCTTTTGATCTTCGGTGAAAATCTTCGTTCTTGGTACCCATGCCTAGCTCTTGTCGCGTAGATCAACTTTGATTCTTGGCTTTAGCAATTCCGACCGACGGATCTTCTTGAATCGTAGAGACAAAATTGGATTTTTCCTTTTTTTTTTTCCTCTTTCTCTCCAACGTCTGAAACCAGCTAAATATTAGAGATATTTCTGCTGAAATATCTGATATTTAGCTCTATTTATAATTTCCAAGGCTTGGCTCGAGTCGCACCACGTGTCCCCTTTGTTCGGGTCCGCTTTCGCCCCGAAACGATTAAATTTCATACTGGTTTAAGCTCAAAATATGTTATATGAACTTTATTTAAAATATTTTCCAAATTTCAAAATTTTTATAAAAATTTCATTTTTGGGGGTCACCAGACGCCTGTCATTTCAAAAAATGTGAAAAATTCGATTATTTCAGAATTCGACAAAAATTGATAGAGCAACTAGATTTGTGATGCGAATCCAATGGTGAGGTCCGTTGTTCCATTCGAGCTCTATAAAAATATGTATTTTAAACACGCATTAGGATGACAAATTACCATTTTGCCCTTTTTCAGAAAAAAATTCAAATTTTTCTTGGGTTTCACAAGATGTTACTCAATGTGTTGATTCATGTGGATGTCTTACATCATGGTTAAGATACATGTATATATTATTGTGAAATGTTCAAGTTATGAGTTACTGTTTGTTATACCAGAAATAGTTTCTACAAGAATCTTGGGAAGTATGAGATTCTGCAAGAACTTGTGAGAAAAGGTTTATGGTGAAATGGATTATTAATTTTATATTGAATTATTTTATTCATTAAATTATTGTTGTTACTTAAACTTGAGATCTGTTTCAAATGTCCCTGTTTTCTTCAAAAGTTATATATGCTATTTGTAAAATGAGACCGACCATTTTATATGCTTTTCTAAATCTTGTTCGGGTTTCGAAGAATTTTCCTACAGAGCTTCGTGCTCACCCCCTACTTAACAACCTTTTCAGATTATCCTCTCGAGGAAGAGCAGGGAGTCGAGGAGCCCAAACATTAGGAGACTCCGATAGACGGGAGCGTGAATCCCGAGGTAGATGCTTAGAGTGACACTTTATTTTGTTCTAGACTAGTATATTTATTCTGAACATTGTGAAGTCTAGTTTTTCTTTAGTTATTCCATTGTGCTACGATAGTTAAATTTTTGAGATGTAAATGCCATGGTTGGGCAAATTCTTTTGGATAATGTTTTAAATTTTTTGGATGAAAAATGAAGTCTTATTTATTTATGGATCATATTAGTGCTCTCATGATGTGAATGGTTTTTAGATTGTAATGCCGTCCAAGGTGGTTTTTGGGGCGTTACATGTGCTTAGTCACTTTTAGCAAGTAATCTTAATATTACATCCGTCCCATCAAACAAATAGCAAATGGAATGCTAAAAGCTAACACATGAATTAAGAAGACAAATGTAATAAAGCTATCATAATTCATGCCAAATGTCCCATGTTTCAAAACAAAACACTTAAGCTATCCAAACAAAATACATAATAAACCAAAGAAAAGAAACCAACACAATTGCTCGCCATTCAAATGCCCAAAGGTCCAGCAGCTCCATCACCCAAATGATTGAGAATTTCATCTTGCTTAGCTTTGATGCTAAGCATGATCTCTCACAAATTCCATATGTCGCCTATCTTAGCATGAGCCCGCTCTACCTCCCTTTCCTCCTCAACATCCAACACATCCTGACCTCATCGATACCCTGTCTTGGTGGCACGTCTTGCCTCGCTACTAGCCCTCCACTATGACCTTGGTTCCTCTGGAATGACACTTTGTTCAACAACCCCATAGGCTTGAGCACTTCCATCTCTGATCTAATCTTCACTCCCTATTCAATGCATATCTTCGTCACTAGTGTTCCGAAGAGGAGTGAGTTTCTCTTAGCATCGCACCCTTTGATCATTTCAAACAAGATCAAAGAGGGAAGGTCAATGCTATGGTTTTTCCCTATTTCATATAAAAGTTGAGCCATGTCAGGGAGAATCTCATTCTTCCGCCTAATGGGAGCAAAGTTGGAAATGGCAATCAAATTTAGCATTTTATAATTATCGGTCACCTCTCCTTGCTCAAGGAATCGTCCACCTCCCCATTTAAAATTTAAAAGTCACGTTAACTCTACCCCCACCAAATCCAAGTTCACATATTTTCTTGGAGGGTAATTAGGCCTCGGTACCTGTGGTACTGGCCTTAACTCCTAAATACCCTCTTCATCCACACTGATATGAGTCCCCATCACATACATTTTTATTACTCCATTCACCACCTCGAAATTCGAGTAAAAATACCTCACAACCTCCTTCACCACCCCTCCTCCATTTCTCAGATAACTTCCCAACCCCTTGCTTCCATATTTGCCAAAATTCCCAACTTAGCAAAGTCAAACAACTTAACGGTCTTTTCACAAACAATAGTTTGATTTTGGAAAAAATTATCATACCTATCGGGCTTGAGGGCATTAGGAAATTGAGTGCGATCGTATCTACGAACAAGTGGTGGCCTTCCATCCCTCTCCTTGATTACTTCCTCTACAAAGTTTGGCTCTTGATTGACCACAGATCGTCTAGAGGGTATTTTCATCCTTGGAGGCATTTTTGAATTTCGGGGGTTTATCGGAATAACAAGCTTGAAATTCTTTGGTTAAAAGCGAGAGATTAGAGGGGAAAGTGATTTGGGTGATTATTTTTGATCAAAAATGAGAGGAAATGAGTTTTGAGAGCTTGGGTAGTTGAAAGGGTAGGCTAGGGTTTGGGTTTTTGTTTTTGTGTTTTTTTTTTGTAGAGGTTTGGGCATTTCTGAACTGGAGAAGATGAATCAGGTATTTATGCTCAGACAGCCAACATTCGAACGTAGTTGGCATTCGAACTATAGTAGAAGAAATTTTAAAACAACATTTGAATGTAGAATTGGCGTTTGAACTAAGGTTGCTTCCAGTACTTTGGTTTCCTGCATAGATCAAAAATTATTGTAAACTACTTTAGTTCAAACGTGGAATCTATGTTCAAATGTAGAACTGGCGTTCAAACTATGGTTGCGCCCAGTACTTTGTTTTCCTGCAAAGATCAAGTACTATAAGCTTCTCTCGTTCAAATGTTAACTTATGTTCGAACGCCAACTTAAAAATAAAAATTATATATATATATATATTTACATACACATTTATATACACAAAAATTGAAAGAAAACTAAATGCATAAAGAGGACTTGGAAAAAAAAAATGTCGTCTTACGATAAGTCCCTACCAACGCTACAATTTTGTTGGCATTTTAGGACATTCCTTACTCAGACCACATCTTTATTTCAACAAAAATACTTTGTACATCTAATAGAAAAAGATATTTACATTTTTACAAAAAGGGGTTCAGACCATTGACCTTCATTCCCAAAACATGTTTAATCCAACTTTGTCAAGAAGAACTTTAATCCGAGTCTTGCCCTATGTCCATGTCATTGGAAAAATTAGTGACTCTTCCAATTTCTTATCACACATGATGTGTAAGCACAGGACTGGCATAGTATGGCGTCTCAGGAAAATCCTTACTCTGCCCATACACTATCCGTTTAAACAATCAAGCGTGCGACCAGAAATTGGTTCAAAACATTGATTGTATTCCTTCATGTGAAAGATCCTACCAGATTGATTACATGCACAAAGTTTTTTAGCACGACGACGTTTAACATAAATGCTTCTTTCATATAGTGTTTTCACTTGTTCTTCTCGCATTTCAATTCTTCTTACCAATTGATTAGCACAAAAACATGACATATTTTGGATTCTAATATGCCCATTTTATAATTGCTTTTGTTGAGAATTGGGGAGAAAAGCTTTTAATTATCTCTTTGATGGATTTCTGTGTAAATGCAGGTAAAAGGATGTAAATGATTCAAGTAAAGCCCCCAATGAAGTGTTTGAAATCAATGAAGATGAGGGGGTTGCTTAAAAGAAGGATTGGAGGGTCAAGAAATCAAGAAAATTGCAAAATAGTTGAAAACCTTCAAGAAGATTTGGGTACATACCTTCTGATTTTCACTTTTTAGTGATCGGATTAATATTATACACCCAAGTATAAGTGGTCAAATTGTAGTTTTCTCGATTTTAAGTCCAAGTATTGATCCCACGAAGAGTTTTAACAATTTGGAAACGAAATAAAATAGTTAAGTTGCAAACTTGAATAGGACAACATGTGATAGCTTGTGATGTGAGCTTAGATTGATAACTAGTCTAAGTAAACAATTATGTGCAGATAGAGTAAGACAATAATAAAAAGTATCCTTCAATTCAAGGATGTCATATGTGTTATATTGATTAAATATTGGAAATGCTACCTTACAACAATCAACTTGCATGTTAATGGCAAGTTGACTGGTAAGTCTGATGTATATAAACCATCACACAACAATATCTTAGGTTAGCTGGTGGTATCCATGACAACTGATTAATCCAACCAAACTAGGAGGACAAGTCATTCATGAGGAATACTTGAATTATTCATTTGCCTTCATAATAGTAGGTGCATACATAATCAATCATAATACAGCCACTTCTTAGGTCAACTGATGGTAGTAGTCATAATACAACAACTTCTTAGGCTAGCTGGTTATAGATATGTCAATTGATTAATCCAAGCAAACCAGAAAGACAAGTCATTCATGAGGAATACTTGAATTATTCATTTGACTATATCTATGATACATATATACCAGTTAAACATTCTCAGCGTTCCAGTGGAGGACTAACCATAGCGATAGGAAAGCCGTTGTTGTGAAACCCAGAAAAATTTGAACTTTTTCTTAGAAAGGGCAAAATGTTAATTTGCCATCCTAATGCGTATTCAAAATACTTATGTTCTAGACCTTGGATGAGAAAATGGAGTTCGCCGTTGGATTCGTATCACAAAATCTAGTCACCATGTCAAATTTCGTCGAATTCTGAGATAGTCGAATTTTTGCACGTCGTTCGAGACGATTGCGAGGCGAATGAAATTTTAAAGGTCCCCAAAAATGAATTGTTTTAAAATTAATTTAAAGTTCCAATAAAATTAATTTGAACTAAATCCGAAGTATAATGAATCATTTCGGGACGAAAAACAGACCCGAAAGTCAGAAATATGCGGTGCGATGTGGACCACACATTCGGGACTATAAATATCTACTTAACTTAGATATTTTGGGAAAAATATCTCTTGTTCTTGACCCTTGGCCGGCCACAGAGAAAAGAGAGTGAAAAAGAGAGAAAAACAAGACGTTCTTTAAGCTTCAATCCAAGATTCCCAGAGTTCCATCAGTCGGAATTCGTCGAGCCAAGAATCAAAGTTCATCTCCTTGACGAGGGCTACGTGTACGTACCAAGAAAAGTGGATTTCATCGAAGGTCCAAAGAAAAGACTTTGGTGGAATCAAAGGTTCTTGGGCTTGTTTTGGTGTTTTTAGAAGTTCTACCACTTCCCACACGCTACAAGAGGTAGGGTTCCCTCCTACCTTGGTTTTATTCTTACCTTAAGTGGGATTTTAGTGGCTAATAATGGTTTATATGTGGGCTATCCAAGGGCTGTCCAAATGGACTATTTTTGGACTGTTTTAATGGCTGAAATTGGGTTGTATGTGGGCTGTCCAAATGGACTGTTAAGGGGCTAAATTTTGGACTATTTTGTGGCTGAATTTGGGACTATTTTATGGCATGTTTAGGGGCTATTTTGTGTTGAATTTGGGACTATTTTATGGCATGTTTAGGGGCTTTTTTGTGGCTGAATGTGGGACTGTTTTATGGCCTATATAGGGGTTGTTTTGTGGCTTATATAAGGGCCGTTATGTGGGCTATTACATGGGCTATTTTGTGTTATATTGCACCTTTGTGATTAAGTGTATTATTGGCATAAAAATTGTGATAACATGCTTGGAATTAGGTTATGAAAATTGTCAATGTATGTACATGCTTGTGTTATATTGACATTGTAGAGAAAAATGGGAATTATATGCTTAGGAGATAATTTTGCCACGAATATGTAAAATGTATTGATATTGTTCATATGTCTTTCATAGCAATATTGAATATGTTAAAATTGTGCAATGGGACATCATATTACATATGCACGGGAACATCGCATCATGTCGGTGTGTGCATGGTTGTCGTCAACACCACACTTGGTGGATGACGAGTGGACTCCATTAAGCTTGGTCGAAGACTTGGCCGAGTTGCACAGGTTGCATGGTGATTAGGGTTGGGGTTAGCAAGGAGGGACTAGAAGATGCCTCTAGTGCAAGGCCTAGTGATTGGGATACCCACTCCCTTGGCTTGGCCCATGAAGTGTGTGGGCGTACGCGGAGCCCTTGATGGAAGTCCATAAATTCTGAGTAGGTTGGAGACCCTTGGTGTAAGCCCATGAACATGCACCCCATACAAAGACCCTAGGTTGGCAAAAGTCATTTGATGTGCAACATAAATGACGATTCCATACACATTGGCACTTGCATGTGTGAGGAGCTGGGAAGGGCTCAGGTTGATTTGCATGAGTGAGTCTCATCTCATTTCATGGCATAACATGATAAATTCCAACATTGACTGCATATTCTTACTTGGAAATGTTGATGTGAAAATGAAATGTTGTATGTGAGCATTGCATGTGCACTTAGGTGGGGAGTACCCTCTGTAGGAATTACTCTACTGGGCGTGGCTCACCCTATACGGGAAAATATTTTAGGTTTTGGATACACACAAGTGGACGGCCCTCACTTGGATCCTCAAGTTTAAAGAAGGCTGGGTTGTGGATTTATTTTGTGTTAATGTAAAACATTTGTGGAAATAATGTTTTGGGCATGTAATTTTTTGCAAATAATTGTAATAGAACTTATATAGACTATTGTTAAACTAACCTTGCATGTTCTGATATAAATATAGATAATTGGACCCGGTGTGACCAATGTTTACTTATAATTGGACCCAGTGTGGTCATTGTTGAATATTGGACCTTGGATGGGTCTTGTTACTGTATGATTGCATAGGTTGAGTTTTGGGTAGAGCTTCCCGTACAAATGAGACTTTGCCTGATTTTCATCAAAATTATGGTTCCTGGTAAATGGGGCACAATGGCGTGATGTCGAATTACTCGGTATCCACGAGTATTTTACGGATTGATGGGTAATCAACGGACCTCTGAATTTTGAGTTGTCACAGCTTGGTATCAGAACATAGGTATACGATTTACCTAGGTCTTGATAGGCATGCGTTTAGACCATTGCATTCATTGTGTATTTCATGTTATGTGATCAATTTTGCTACATGATTATGTGCTATGTGTTATGTGAATTGTATGCATGGTAAAAGACATATGGCAAAGAGAAACACTAGGGTTAGAAAACATAACCTTGGGTTCGGAAAAAGGAATGAACGGTATAGTTCTATGTGTAAATGTCTACTAGTAGATGACACACGCATTACTAGTGAAACAAGGAGGAAAATCTCTAAGTTTAAATACTTGATCCCTAACTTGGGATATTAAGTAATTGATCTATTGCTATCTTATGTGTGTGTAGATGGCAACTAAATAATCTATTGCAATCTTAAGTGTGTGTAGATGGCAACTAGAGAAAAGGGGCGTCGGGGTGGGCGGAACAACCAACCACTACCACCGACCTTTGACCAACAGGCCTCCATGGAGGCTATTGGTGCGGCGGCGGCTACCATTGCACAAGTTAGTACAACGGCTGCTACTATTGCACAGACAGGTGCAAGTGGGAGTCAAGGAGGTTCAAGTCACCTCCAGAAATTCAAGGCACACAATCATCCGATCTTTTTAGGAGGGGCGGATCCTATGGTGTCTGACCATTGGTTCTGAAAAATAGACAAAATCTTGAGGGCTATGGAGATTACCACAGATGCCATGAAGATAACGCTAGCTACTTTTCAGCTAGAGGGAGAATCCTAGGTGTGGTGGGATTGGGTCAAGGACTCAAGGAATTTGGAGACCATCACTTGGGCAGAGTTCAAGGAGCTCTTTATGAGCAAATATTTTTCCGTAGCTACTAGACATGCAAAGGCCGGGAGTTCCTAGACCTCAGACAAGGAACGATGTCAGTGATGGAATACGTGGCTAAGTTCACGAAATTAGCACGTTTCACTGATGATTATGTGGCCATAGATATGACTAAAGTGAGGAGGTTCAAAGATAGCTTGAAGTTGTCCATTTAAGGCAAGATTGTGGGTCTTCTTCTGCAAGACTTGGACTTGATGGTCGCCACAATAATGGCCATTGAAAGAGAGGTGGATGATGCACGGAATATTTGGGAGGCGGGTGTGAAAGATAAGAAGAAGGAGGGCCAATCCTCTTCTTCTAGTGCAGGGAAGAAGCAGAGGACTTCTACTCCGCAGGGGTATCAAGGGCTGGGCTGCGATTATCAAGGCCAAGGCCAAGGTCAGTCCTCCCAAGGCGGGAGAAACTTCAGGACTACGTATCAGGCAGGTCAAAAGACTTGCTATCATTGTCATCAGCCGGGCCACTTAAGGAAAGATTGTCCCCAGTGATAGGGATCCTAGTCCCAGTCTTCAGTGAGGTACTCACAGATGCGCTTTATTCCTCCCTACCCTACCATGGGCCAAGGGAGCCATTATCAGTACTAGGGCACTACACAAGGCCCCATTACTTCACGTGTGGCAATTTTGCAAGTAGGCCAGATGGGCCAGGACATGGGTCGAGGCCAGGGACAGGGCTCACAAATCGGTACTTCAGGGACCTAGGGGCGTGTCTACGCCACGATACCATAGGCTGAGCCAGCAGATCCTTCGGTGATACAGGGTACATTTCTACTCTCTCGCTTATGGGCTAGAGTATTGTTTGATTCTGGTGCATCACATTCTTTTATTGTTGTATATTGTGTGAAAGACTTGGGCTTAGAGGTTGAGACCTTGGAAGAGCCATTGCATGTAAGTTCTCCCCTAGAAGCTAGGGTGAGAGTTGATCAGATATGTCGAGGTTGTGAGCTAGAGATTTCTAGGATTCTACTCACCGTGGACCTTAGAGTCATGGACATGTCAACGTTTGATGTTATCCTTGGTATGGACTGGTTGATGGTACACCGTGTTGTTATTGATTATGATCGTAAAAGGGTCACTGTTTTTGCTCCGGACGGGGTTTGTTTCAAGTTCCAGGGGAAAAAACATGATGATTTATCCCAAGCAGTGTACGATTCTCGATGGCACGGGCAGTTGATAAGTTGACTTGCGAGCCTTATTTTAGAGGATGAGGTGAGATAGGAGTTGGGTCTACCTCTGGTGGTTTGTGAGTATGAGGATATTTTTTCAGATGAACTACCGGGATTACCTCCACATAGGGATGTAGACTTCACCATTGAGTTACATCCTGGTACATCGCCCATTTCTATGAGCCCACATAGAATGGCGCCTACTGAGTTGTAAGAACTCAAGGTCTAATTGCAAGACTTGTTGGACAGGGGTTTTATTAGGCCGAGCATCTCACCTTAGGGCACTCTAGTATTGTTTGCCAAGAAGAAGGACAAGACCCTTCCATTGTGTATAGTTTATCAACCGTTGAATTGGGTTATTATCAAGAATAAGTACCATTTGCCGAGGATTGATGACTTGTTTGATCAGCTGAGAGGGGCGCGAGTCTACTCCAAGATAATTCTTCACACCGATTACCATCAGTTTAGAGTTAGGGAGGAAGATATCCCTAAGACGGTGTTCAGAACGCGATATGGGCATTTTGAATTCACAGTCATGCCGTTCGGATTGACGAATGCTCCAGCGACATTCATGGATCTCATGCATAGGGTGTTTCAACCCTACTTAGATCAGTTTGTTGTAGTCTTTGTTGACAACATCTTGATCTACTCTAAGTCTGAGGAGGAGTATGAGGGTCACTTGAGGATTGTTCTTCAGAACTTGAGAGACCATCAATTGTACGCCAAGTTAAGCTAGTCTGAATTTTGACTTACGGAGGTGAAATTTTTGGGACATGTAGTGTCGGCTTCGGGTATATCCATGGACCCAAAGAAGGTTAAAGCGGTTATGAATTGGGAGAGGCCAAAGTCAATCTTTGAGATACGCAGTTTCTTGGGATTAGCGGGGTACTACAGGAGGTTCATTGAGGACTTCTCCCGACTAGCTGCACCTATGACAAGATTAACCCGGAAAGAGGTCAAGTTTGAGTGGAATGACTTGTGTGAGAAGGCATTCCAGGAGTTGAAGAGGAGGCTGAAATCAGCTCCTATTCTGATAGTTCCAGAAAGGGGAATGAGGTACATAGTGTATTTTGATGCCTCAAAGGATGGACTCGGTTGTATGTTGATGCAGTTCGGGAAGGTGGTGGCTTATAGTTCTCAGTAGTTAAAGAATCACAAGCAGAATTATTCCATGCACGACGTGGAGTTGGGGGCTATTGTCTTTGCCTTAAAGGCTTGGTGCCACTATTTTTACGGTGAACAGTTTGAGTTATTTTCGGACCATAAAAGTCTGAAGTACATCTTTATACACCGGGACCTCAATATGAGGAAATGCAGGTGGATGGAGTTTCTAGAGGATTATGACTTCACTTTGCATTACCATCCCGGTAAGGCAAATGTGGTGGCTGATGCACTCAGCCGAAAGTCACGGGGGAGTCTTGGCTAGTGTGGCTTCCCAGGAGTGGCAGATGCTTGAGACTGTGGGACAGTTTGGGTTACGCTACAAGGGGCAGGCTCAGGGTACTTTGGGGAGTTTAGTGGCTACACCTTCCTTACTGAGTAGAGTGATTGAGTCCAAGGGACAGGATACAGAGTTATCATCTATCAGGGACTGAGTACGATTAGGTACAGGTGACGAGGTCTGGACCATTCACTCGGATGGTAGTCTTCGGTTTAGGAGAAGGATTGTGGTTCCCCAATCTATGAAACTCTGAGAGGAGATTCTTAGAGAGTTTCATTGTTCTCGTTTTGCTGTGCTTCCAGGTGGCACGAAGATGTATCATGATCTTTGTTGCCAATATTATTGGAGTGGGATGAAGAAAGACATTGAGAATTTTGTTAGCCGATGTCTCACGTGTCACCAGGTGAAAGCTGAACACCAGATACCAGCAGGGTTATTCCAGCCTTTGGAGGTAGCTGAGTGGAAGTGGGAGCATGTCACGATGGATTTTGTGACTCACTTGCCCCGGACATCGCGGGGTCATGATGCGGCGTGGGTGATAGTGAACCGACTTACGAAGTTGACACACTTTTTTGCAGTGCGAATGACCTTCACATTGGAGGAATTCTGTAGGTTATACATGCGGGAGATTGTTCGGATGCATGGGGTACCCGTATCTATAGTATCGGATGGGGATCCCTAGTTTACAGCTCATTTTTGGGAGAGTTTCCAGCCAGCCATGGGAGCACAGTTGATGATGAGCACTACTTTTCATCCCTAGACGGACGATCAGTCAGAGAGGACCATCCAGACTTTGGAGGACATACTACGGGCATATGTCCTAGATCTCAAGGGGTAGTTGGGAAGATCACTTACCCCCTGGTGGAGTTTGCATACAATAACAGTTACTGGGTGAGCATATAGATGGCACCCTATGAGGCATTATATGGGAGGCCATGCCGTTCTCCAGTTTGTTGGACGGAGGTGGTAGAGGGATCCTCTACGGGTCCGAATTTGGTCAGGGACACCTCTGAGAAGGTAGACTTGATACGAAAGCATCTTCTCACGGCTCAGAGCCGACAGAAGTGCTACGCCGATAGACGACGGCGACCTCTAGAGTTTGAGGTGGGAGATCATGTCTTCTTGAAAGTGATTCCTAGGAGAGGAGTGGTCAGGTTTGGTAAGCGGGGAAAACTATCGCCGAGGTATATCGGGCCCTTCGAGGTACTCGGGAGGGTGGGTGTAGTAGCTTACCGGTTGGCGTTACCTCCAAATTTATCGGGTATCAATGCGATTTTTCATGTCTCTATGCTCTAGAGATACACCCCGGATCCAACTCATGTGGTGGATTGGGGAGAGCTTGTTGTTGATGCTGATGGGACCTTTGAGGAGGGACTAGTGCGTATCATGGATAGCCGAAAACAAGTTTTACAAGGCAAGACCGTGCGGCTAGTGAAGGTGCTATAGCAGCACCGCGGGTGGAGGAGGTGAAATGGGAGTGCGAGGACAACATCCGTACCAATTATCCTTTCTTATTCGAGGATGGAGGTACATTCTTATGGTCTTTTAGCATTATTTGACTGTTGCATATGAATGTGACTGTATGTGCATGTGTATGTGAATTTCGGGGATGAAATTCTTTTAAGGGGGGAAGAATGTGAAACCCAGAAAAATTTGAACTTTTTCTTAGAAAGGGTAGAATGGTAATTTTTCATGCTAATGCATATTTAAAATACTCATGTTCTAGACCTCGAATGAAAAAACAGAGTTCGTCGTTGGATTCGTATCGTAAAATCTAGTCGTCCTATCAAATTTCGTCGAATTCTAAGATAGTCGAATTTTTGTACGTCGTTCGAGGTGACTGCGACGCGAATGACAGTTTAAAGGTCCCCAAAAATAAAATTTTTTTAAATTAAGTTAAATTTCTAATAAAATTAATTTGAACTAAATATGAGGTATAACGAATAGTTTCGGGACGAAAAACGGACCCAGAAGTCAAAAATATGTGGTGCGATGTGGACCACACATTCGAGACTATAAATACCTACTTAACTTAGATATTTTGGGAAAAATATCTCTTGTTCTTGACCCTTGGCCGGCCATAGAGAGAAGCGAGTGAAAAGAGAGAAAAATAAGAAGTTCTTCAAACTTCAATCCAAGATTCCCAGAGTTCCGTCGGTCAGAATTCGTCGAGCCAAGAATCAAAGTTCATCTCCTCAACGAGGGCTACGTGTATGTACCAAGAAAAGTGAATTTCACTGAAGTTCCAAAGAAAAGACTTTGGAGGAATCAAAGGTTATTGGGCTTGTTTTGGTGTTTTTAGAAGTTCTACCACTTTCTACACACTACAAGAGGTAGGGTTCCCTCCTACCTTGGTTTTATTCTTACCTTAAGTGGGCTTTTAGTGGCTGAAAATGATTTATATGTGGGCTGTCCAAATGGACTGTTTTAATGGCTGAAATTGGATTGTATGTGGGCTGTCCAAATGAGACTGTTTTATGGCATGTTTTGGGGCTTTTTTGTGGCTGAATTTGGGACTGTTTTATGGCCTATATAGGGGTTGTTTTGTGACTTATATAAGGACCGTTATGTGGGATATTACATGGGCTATTTTGTGTTATATTGCACCTTTGTGATTAAGTGTATTATTGGCATAAAAATTGTGATAACATGCTTGGAATTGGGTTATGAAAATTGTCAATGTATGTACATGCTTGTGTTATATTGACATTGTGGAGAATAATGGGAATTACATGCTTATGAGATAATTTTGCCAGGAATATGTAAAATGTATTGATATTATTCATATGTCTTTCATAGCAATATTGAATATGTTAAAATTGGGCAATAGGACATCATATTACATATGCACGGTAACATCGCATCATGTGGGTGTGTGCATGGTTGTCGTCAACACCACACTTGGTGGGTGACGAGTGGACTTCATTAAGCTTGGTCGAAGACTTGGCTGAGTCGCACAAGTTGCATGGTGATTAAGGTTGCGGTTAGCAAGGATGGACTAGAAGATCCCTCGGGTGCAAGACCCGGTGATTGGGATACGCACTCCGTTGGCTTGGCCCATGATGTGTATGGGCGTACGCGGAGCCCTTGGCGGAAGTCCATAAATTCTGAGTAGGTTGGAGACCCTTGGTCTAAGCCCATGAACATCCACCCCATACAAAGACCTTAGGTTGGTAAAAGTCATTTGATGTGCAACATAAATGACGATCCATACACATTGGCACTTGCATGTGTGAGGAGCTGGGAAGAGCTCAGGTTGATTTGCATGAGTGAGTCTCAGCTTATTTTATGGCATAACATGATAAATTCCAACATTGAATGCATATTCTTACTTGGAAATATTGATGTGAAAATGAAATGTTGTATGTGAGCATTGCATGTGCACTTAGGTGGGGAGTAGCCTCTGTAGGAATTACTTTACTGGGTGTGGCTCACCCTATACGGGAAAATATTTCAAGTTTTGGATACACACCAGTGGATGGCACTCACTTGGATCCTCATGTTTGAAGAACGCCGGATTGTGGCTTTATTTTGTGTTAATGTAAAACATTTGTGGAAATAATGTTTTGGGCATGTAAAATTTTGCAAATAATTATAATAGAACTTATATAGACTATTGTTAAACTAATCTTACATGTTTTGATATAAATATGGATAATTGGACCCGGTGTGGCTAATGTTTACTTATAATTGGACCCAGTATGGTCATTGTTGAATATTGGACCTCGGATGGGTCTTGTTATTATATGATTGAACATGTTGAGTTTTGGGTATAGCATCCCCTACGAATGAGACTCTGCCCGAATTTCGTCAAAATTATAGTTGCCGGTAAATGGGGCACAATGGCGTGATATTGAATTACTCAGTATCCACGGGTATTCCACGGGTTAATGGGTAATCAATGGACCCCCCAGATTTTGGGGTGTCACAATTGTTGTTAGACTGGTAACATTATACCAGTTAAACGATCTAAGTAATCCAGAAGGACAATATATTCATGAGGATCACTTAGGCCATTCATCTGATAGTTATATATATAAATTAAACCCTAATAACCCAAAAGGATCATTTAGGTTTTGTACCATGCATTAGTTAACATCCTTAGCGTTCTGGTGGAGGACTAGTCATACCGATAGGAATGTCGTGGTTGTTTTATCGGTAGGTTGATGATGCACTGATGACATACTTCTAGGCACAGCACTGAAAGTACGTACATCACTGTATCATGCATGAAGCATATAATATATAGATATATAAATATATATAACATCAGCATTTTCAAAATTTAATCAGTATTATACATATGTTTACCTCTTACTGGAGGATATATGGAACTACTCATACACTATTACTACAGACAAGCAAGGAGTGCAGACAGTTTTCATTATAACTAAAATTAAAATACATAATCTAAAATGTATTTCACAAGGAACAACTGAAACACAATCACCTTTATTATCAGTTAAGACAAAAATGTGACGGTTGTTCAACTATCTGAATAGAAAGATACAACAGCAATGTAAAAGTACAAAGTTTAGACTAAAATGAATCACGGACCGGATCGTTTTGCAACTTTTCTTTTTCTCTTTTCTTTTTTTCTCTTCTCTTTTCTCTCTTGGTTCTGGCGTGCTGAAATCTGAAGACAGACATGGCTATTTTATAGCCGTCTAAAGAAGCAGGAGGTGGAAAACATGAAGATAGGCATCAAGGTGACTGTCCAAACGCCATCACCACCGTTCAGACGATGGAGCTTTGTTGGAATTGCAACTTGCACTATGTTGACTCTTCATTTGATTTAATTGCACTTTAGCCTTTGTATTTTCAAGCTTCCATACTTTGCTCCTTGTATTCTATAGTAATTCTGCATTAAACCTGCAAATTGTAAACATAACACACATAAAACCCTAATTACTGCACAAACCATAATTGACTTTAATTGCTAGTTTTTAGTTATTTTATCACACTAATTCGACTTTATTATTGTTTTAATTTATATATTATTTAGGATTAAATCACACTCCCCAACTAAAACTTTACTAGTCCCTAGTAAATTTTAAACAAACTATTAACACAATAAAATACAAACAGAGGTAAACCCATTTTCATAGATTTTTCACGATTGTATTTAGCATATGCAACAAGCCTTTAAATCCCTAGGTGACTCCTAGTAGACGAGTTTTGTCTTGTGAAGGTTTCCAGTAAAGCTATCTACAAACTTCAGTAATTAGGAATTCATGACTCATATTTTTCATAAGTAAAAGTAAATTAATATTCTAGCTGCTTGGTCAAGATATTTCCTTCTTTGATCACTATAAGAGTAACACACGTTAGTTGTAATATTACCTATATATTTTTATAAAAACTTGTGTGTGTGTGTAATGATTCCTTTATTTTCAAAAATCACTTGAGAAATGTTACCTTCTTTCATGGTAGTTTAGATGTCAGTCCTTTCCGAAAATACACTCAGCAAAAAGAACACACCTTTTATAGTGACTATTCTCATAAACTACATGTGTTTGGAATCTAGTTAACAAAACAAATAAGTTTACATGTAGTAATCAAAAGAACGGTTAATTGAATAAAGTAAAATTTGACATAATCTCATGAAAGAATATTAAAACTATATTAAATATACTATTAAAATTTTTCTTTTTAGAATTAATAGAACTAATACAAATATATGATTTCTAGAATCAAAAAGGACTTTATTAGGGTTGTAATATGGCCATGGGTTTTAGGTTTATGAAACGACGTCATTGGATATCAAATGCTACCTTTTAGTATTGTGGCACACCTCATTCTCTTTTTCTAAATCTTCACATGTTTCTTTCTTTTATTTTTTCCATTTTTCACTTTCTTGGCTTAAATTTTTTTTTTTTCATAATTTCCTTGTCTCTTTCTTTTGCTTTTCTATTCTTTTGTATCCTGCTAATTTAAACAAGGGTGCAAGAAAATTCGATAGCAAAGGTAAGTTAATATCTTTTTATTTGGCTCAGGTGTTTCTTGGGTTTAAAGAAAAGAATTTATTTTCTTTTAAGCTCAAACATGGCTGACTATGGATATAATTTTGTAAAAGAAATGGTCAAGGCTCAAGATTGAATCAAACATGGCCAAAGATATATATGTACAATTTCTATATGAAAGTAAAGGACAATGCTGATAATACAATTTAGTTAGTGTTAATCAAAACAAAGTTAATAAGATTATTCAAAGAAAGTTTACAATTGAATCAAAGATTTGTATTTGAGTAGATGTAGAGTATCTCTCCAAGAAAAATTGGTTCAAAATCTGCAATAGGTTTACATCTCCACTATATATGCAAAGAGTATAATATTTCACAAGATTTTTAACAATAAAGAAATCTAATGTGCTATAGACTAAGTTTCAAAAAAAATATTAAGATAGTACACAACTAAAATATGAAAACCCCGCGTGATTAGATTAAGAATATTTCTAAAAAACATAGGAATATTATTCTAATTTCACTGTGATTCATATGAACTAGTCTTCCTAATTTCGACAATATAGGTTCTAACTTTAGCAAAAACAAACTTAAAACACACATTAGTTCAAATCAAACAAGTTTAAGACACACATTAATTCAAGACAACTAAGTCTAACGCAAACAAGTGCAAAACACAGATTAAATTTTAAATGCATAATTAAAAGGCTGAGTGAAAGATAGAAGAGTTTTTCAATAGAATCTTCAGTTTTTTTCTTCAAGGATGTAGATGGGCCTCCGCCAACACGTCCTCTCAGTAGCCTTAAGATTTCAGCTTGGTTTTGTTCATAATCCTCCATACATTTGTTGATATATGTGATATTGTTACCAAGCAGGGTGACAGTGGTCTCTAATCCTAGCAAAATCTATCTGTTAGTTCTGTCATCCACCGGTACGTATGGTTGATCCTCGTGTGGCTGCTGTTGTTCTGGTGGAATGAATTCTTCAGGGCCTTGGAATGGTTCCTCTTCTGCTGGAGGGGGTATCTATGGTTGTTCTTCTTGTTGTCCTCCATGACTTTTTCTCAATGAAGTTTTGTCTAATACGCCAAAATGGTATACAATCTTATATGTTGGATTGATAATCACTCCTTTGTTCCTGTAAAGCTGAGAAACTAGCATAGCATAGAGGAGTGAAGATTTCTTCCTATCCACAGCAAGTACCATTTGATTCAAGGTTAAATTTGGTAGATCAATGGTATGCCCCATTCCGAATGCATATATAAAATAAGCTTGCTCAGTGTAGATTTGATTCTTTTGGGCACGGGGTAATAAACTATGTACTATGATCAAGTTCAAAATTCTGTATTTATCAGTCAGGTCTCCTTGCTTGATATATTTATTCGGTCTACCCCAACCAAATTTTGGATTACCCGTCACCTCTCTCCCTATGGTATCTAAATCAGGTTAATCAGTGTATGGATATTGCGAGTTTTCAGATCTCTGCATGGGTTGAAAAAATTCGGCTATAGTAGCCAGTGTAACTTGAAAAATAATACCTCGCACAAATACCCACAATTATCTTTCCCCAATAATCTTAGCATTACTATAGAATTCTCGAACTAAACAGTCATAAGTAGGAACATATAATCTAACATACTGTAACCATGCTCTAGTTTCAGAAATAATAGTTTTTGTCAGAAAATTAGCATCATACCAAGCCTATTGTTCAAAATTCTCAAACATCACCTCATTGAAGATATTTTCCGGTCCTAGTTGTTATGGAGGTGCTTGAGGTTGCTTGGGTTGATCTCTTCGTGCCCAACTCGAAGATCCTCTTGTTCTTCATCTTGAATCCATTTTTTCTTGATTTCTTCGCAAATGCTCCATTTCAGATGATTCCAATCGATAGTTACCTTCAAAATATGATGGGTAAGAGAATAATCGGAACAATTTTGAAGAAAAACGATGAAATATTATAGATTTGAGAGAGATTTCTTCTTGAAAATTTTGGCTATGGTTAAAATTTTGAGTTGATGGTGCAATTGATCCATCTGCATGGAAAAATAGTATTTATACTAAGGTCACACCCTCCGGACGGTTGGCACACTGTCTAGACGGTCCAATAGTTCAGTTTTTGTTCTTTTGACTACATTTTGTTATGTTGTTGTATTGTATTTTATTCCTCGAAATTCCTTCAATACACAAAATTAAATTTTATATTCTACAAAACTTTGCTAACCACCCTTTTTCTTGTGTCAAAAATTGCGGGTTTTATTTATTTTATTTGTTATTTCATATTTACTAATTTTTCTACCTAATCTATAGTTATTTACATTTATTTACAAATACTTATATTTATTTACAAATATTTACAAGTATGTACAATTCTTTGAAAAATTATGATCATACTGATTCAGAGTCAGAACTATCTAGATTAATATTATCAGTGACACAGTTAACTTCATTTCTTACATATCTTGTTAACATTGGGGTAGAATAGGATGACGTCTTAGAGTAATCTTTACTCTGCCCATACCTAATCCACCGGAGACGATTTAATCCTCGACCTGAAATTGGTTCCATACACTGATTATATTGTCTTAAATGTTGTAAACGACCACATCTTACACAACCACCGATACGATCGGCGTGTCGGTTTTTGGCAAATGTACTTTTTCCACATAAAGGTCGGGATTGACTTCATGACTCTTCTAAATTTCTGACTCTTCTAGCTTTTTTCATGATCAATGCATGAATATCTTTTGGAAGATGACATAGTAGAATTAAACTTAACCAAAACAATTTTTCATCCATTGTACATATAAAATAGTTTTTTTTTTCTTTACGACTCTCTATCCGGTTCTTTAACGTCTGCCAGTCACAAAGACAAAATTAACAGTGATAATAAAATAAAATAAATAATTTAAAAATAAATACTAAAATCACATCCTTACCTCCCCAACTTAATTTAAACATTATCTGAAATGTAACAATAGTAATAGTTAATATTGATATGGAAACCCGACAATCTTTTGTCATTTCACCGATTGAGATTTCTAACTGTACTTAGGAGATACTCTGTCAAATAAATTATAATTCATTAGTAATTTTATAGAGATTTAAGCAATAATTTACTTTTCAGAGGATATAAATAGGATCAAAAAGTTGTACAACAGTTATTTCTTGAGTAAATCCATCATAATATAGTTTAAATCTTTGACCATTGACTTTAAAGATATTTCCAGTTAATGAATTTTCAATTTCAATTGCTCCATAGTTAAAAACTTGTTTGACAATGTAAGGACATGTCCATCTTGATCTTAATTTTCTAGGAAATAAACGAAGTTTTGCATTATATAATAACACTTTTTGAGATGGTTCAAAAGATTTTCGCATGATATTTTTATCATGAAAAATTTTTGTTCTTGATTTTGCAATTTTTGAATTTTCATAAGCTTCATTTCTTAATTCTTCTAATTCACTTATTTGAAGTTTACAAGCTATTCCAGCTTTGTCTATATCAAAATTCATCATTTTAATTGCCCAATACGCTCGATGTTCTAATTCTATAGGCAAGTGACATAGTTTTTCATATACTAACCGATAAGGAGACATCCCTAAAATAGTTTTATATGCAGTACGGTAAGCCCAAAGCGCATCGGTCAATCTTAAGGACCAATCTTTACGATCTGGATTTACTGTTTTTTCTAAAATATATTTTATCTCCCTATTAGCTAATTCAACTTGTCTACTTGTCTGTGGATGGTATGGAGTGGATATCTTATGTGAAATTGAGTATTTTTTCATAAGATTTTCAAAAATTTTATTACAAAAATGTAATCCACCATCACTTATAATGGTTCGAGGACTTCCAAATTTGGACAAAATATTTTCTTTCAAAAACTTGATCACCATTTTGTGATCATTATTTCTTCATAGAATTGCCTCTACCTATTTTGAGACATAGTCGACTGCAACCAAAATATACAGATATCCAAAAGATGGGAAAAATGCACCCATAAAATTGATGCCCCAACAATAAAAAATTTTGATAATTAAAATATGGTTTAAAGGCATCATATTTCTTTTTGAAATATTTCCCATTCTTTGGCATCTGTCACAATTTAAACACAATATATAAACATCTTTAAAAAGAGTTGGCCAATAAAATCCACACTGCAAAATTTTAGCAGTTGTTTTCTTTGAAATAAAATGACCTCCACAAGCTTCGAAATGACAAAACTGAATTACCTGACCTATTTCATGATTAGATACACAACGCCTTATAATTTGATCTTTACAATATTTAAACAGATAAGGATCTTCCCAGAAAAAGTTACGTACCTCACTTAGAAATTTATTTCTATCAAACCAAGTATAATTAGAGGGAATAGTACCAGTAGCTAGATAATTGGCTATATCTACAAACCATGGTAATTCTGTTACTGCTAATAGTTGTTTGTCTAGAAAGGTTTCTCTAATCGGAGTTGGCTCTTTTTTTATTTCATAGTTTAATCTTGACAAGTGATCAGCTACCACATTTTCTACTCCTTTCTTATCATTGATGATTAAATCAAATTCTTATAGTAATAATATCCAACGCACAAGACGTGGTTTAGCATCTTTTTTAGTAAGTAAGTATTTTAAAGCTGCATGATCAATAAATACAACAATTGATGATCCAACTACATATGAATGAAATTTATCTAATGCAAATACAACAGCAAGTAATTCTTTCTCTGTGGTTGACTAGTCCATTTGTGTATCATTTAGAGTTTTACTTGCATACTAGATAACATAAGGTTTTTTCTCTTTTCTTTGCCCAAGTACAGCTCTTACTGCATAATCACTTGAATCACACATTATTTCAAAAGGTAACGACCAATCAGGCGGTTGCATGATAGGTGCAGAAATAAGCATGTTTTTTAATCTATCAAAAGCTACTTGACAGGTTGCATTCCATTCAAATATTATAGCCTGACATAACAGATTACATATACGCTTGGCTATTAAACTAAAATTTTTTATAAATCTTCTGTAAAATCCTGCATGACCTAGAAATGAGTGAATATCTTTTACTGTTTTTGGTGAAGGCAGGTTAGGTATAAGATCAAATTTTAATTTATCCACTTCAATTCCTTTTTTAGACACTATATGACCTAAGACAATACCTTATGTAACCATGAAATAACATTTTTTATAATTTAATACAAGGGTTGTTTCTTCACATCAAATAAGCACTTTTTCTAGATTTTCTAGACATATATGAAATGAATTCCCATATATTGAAAAATCATCCACAAAGACTTCTAGATATCATTCTACCATATCACTGAATATACTTAACATACAGTGCTAAAAGGTAGCTGGTGCAATACATAGTCCAAAAGGCATTCTTTTGATGCAAAAGTGCCAAAAGGACATGTAAATGTAGTTTTTTCTCGATCATCTATTGCAATTTCAATTTGATTATAACCATAGTATCCATCTAGAAAGCAATAATATGCATGACCACTTATTCTTTCTAAGACTTGGTCAAGAAAAGGCAATGGAAAGTGATATTTTCTGGTTAGTGAATTTAGCTTTCGATAGTCAATACATACACGCTAGCCTGTGACAGTACGCATTGGAATTAATTCATTTTCTTTATTCTGTATTACAGTAATACTAGATTTTTTTGGGACTACTTGTGTAGGACTAACCCATTTACTATCAGATATAGGATAGATAATATTTGCATTTAATAGTTTAAGTACTTCATTGCGAACGACCTCTTTTAAGTGCGAATTTAATCTTCGTTGCATTTGATGAGATGGTTTAGTATTTTCTTCTAAATATATACAATGAGTACACATCAGTGGGCTTATACCTTTTATATTAGCTATTGTCCATCCAAGAACACTTTGATGATTTTTCAATACTTTTATTAAATCTTTTTCTTGACTTTCAAATAAATTTGATGATATGATTGCAGGATGAATTTCATTTTTTTCCAGAAAAACACATTTCAGATTGATTGGAAGTGGTTTTAAATCCAGCTTAAAGATCTTGACATTGGATTCTACATATTTAGGCAACAGGTTTTCACATTTTGGATTTTCTAGATTTTCTGATTCATTTTCAGATACAGATTTTACTGTGTATAAATCTTTCTCCAGAAAAAATTTTTCAAAAAACTTTTGAGTTAATGTTTCAACACAATTTATTTCATGCACTTCATCTTCTTCTCTAGGTTGTTTATCACTATTAAAAACATTTAGTTCCAAGGTCATATTTCCAAATGAAAGTTTCATGATTCCATTTTTACAATTAATCAAAGCATTTGATGTAGCTAGGAATGGTCAACCTAGAATCAATGGTATATATGCAGATTCATAATAATTTGGTTCTGTGTCTATAACGATAAAATTTGCTGAAAAATAGAATTGATCAACTTGGACAATAACATCTTCCATAGTTCCTCGTGAAATTTTTATTGATCGGTCTGCTAATTGTAATGTGATATTGGAAGGTTTTAGTTCACTTAATCCTAATTGTGTATAGACTGAATATAATATTAAATTACAACTGGATCCAAGATCTAGCAGAGCTTCTTTGATTTGAAAATTTTCAATGATGCATGAGACTGTAGGACAACCCGAATCTTTGTACTTAAGAAGAGTATCATGTTGTATTATAGTATTAACTTGTTTAGTTAGAAATGCCTTATTTGGTACATTTGTTCTTCTTTTTATTGTGCAAAGATCTTTTAAAAACTTTGCATAAGCTGAAACTCATTTTATTGCATCTAACAAACAAATGTTGATCTTGACTTGTTTGAATAGTCCAAAAATTTTAGATTGATCTTTTGAGGAAAAGGTAAAGGAATAGGACATGGTATTTGTGGTAGTTTTTCAATTGAAGGTTCAGGCTCAAGTGGTTCATTAACAGGAATTTCTTTACGTATGTCCATTGAAATTTTTGGTTTAATAGTTTTGTCAATGATTTTTTCACTTCTTAGTGTTGTGATCGCTTGTACTTGACTTGGAAAAGCTTCAAATGACACAGCATTAGCTTGACTCTAACTTTATGTAGGTTTAGGTTGAGATGGAAACTTGCCGTTTTCTGGTATACAGATAGACTGAGTCAATTTAGCTAGATGATTTTTAATATCGTCAATACTCTTAGAAGTTTGAACTTTAAAATCATTAAAAGCTTGTGTTGTTTGAGTGTTAAAATTCATTTGAATTTACATAAATTGATTCATAGTATCTTCCGGAGTTTTTCTTTGTGGGGGCTGATATGGTTGATAATTTTGTTGATTTTGCGGTTGTGGTGAACCTTGTGTTTGATTTGTGGGTTGTGTATTTCTCCAACTAAAATTCGGATGGTTTGTCCATCTTGGATTGTAAGTTTCAGAATATGGATTCAGATAAGGCTTATTATTATAAGTTTGAATAGCATTAGATTGTTCAATTAAGACTTTTTTCAATGCAGGTATAGTTGGACACTCTGTTGTAAGATGTCCTGACAACGCACAAATTTAACATATTTGATCGATAGTTGGAATGACAAATACTTGTTTTATTTTCTTCATCTCTAAAACTTCTAATTTTCATGATAAACTTGCCATTTTAGCTCTTAGATCATCATCATCTTTTGACACATATTTTCCTCTTTTGGATGTAGATGGCTTATTTTCTATTATCTTTGAAGAAGTTGAGTCCCACATCTGAGAAATCTCAGAAATAGTATCAAAAAATTGAAATGCTTCTTCAGGATTTTTACTCATAAATTCCCAATGCGCCATCATTTCAACAAATTGTCGCATTGCAGGTGGAAGAGCATCATAGAAAAAACCAACTAAAGTCTAGTTTTCAAATGCATGATGTGGACAAGCTTGAAGAAGATCTTTAAATCTTTCCCAACATTGATAAAAGGTTTTCCTTTCTTTTACAGAAAATTTCATTATTTGACGTCTTAATGTATTTGTACGATGTACAGGAAAATACTTTTTAAAGAACTCAGCTTGTAAAGCTTGCCAGTTTGTGATTGAATTAGCTCTTAAAGAGCTAAGCCACTTTTTTGCTTTATCTTTTAAAGAAAAAAAAAATAGTTTTAGTCTAACTATTTCAGAATTATCTTGCAATGTTCCACAGACTTCTTCAAATTCTTTCATATGAACATAAGGGTTTTCACTTTCTAGACCATGGAACTGTGGTAATAATTGTATTGTTCCTGGGTTAATATTAAGATTTGGAGCATCTAGTGGAAAAGCAAAGCATGACATGACATTAGTTCGTGTAGGATGTAGACATTCTCTTAATGGTCGAATATTTAGAAATACTTCTTGTTCTCTAGGTTGTTCTTCCCTAGGTACGTTTCTAGCTATACTTAATTCAAATGATTCTTGAGTAGATGAAGATGATGAAGACGAATGAGATGATTGATTTACAGGTCCTACAGATGAATGAACATACATATACTATTTAAAAAGAAAATACACATTATATACATATAATACAACTAAACAACTTTTGTATTTTATCTAATTTCAAATTACCGTAACTCCCCGGAAACGGCACCAAAAACTTGATTCGCACTTTTTAGTGATCGGATTAATATTATACACCCAAGTATAAGTGGTCGAATTATAATTTTCTCGGTTTTCAGTCCAAGTATCGATCCCACAAATAGTTTTAATAATTTGGAAACGAAATAAAATAGTTAAGTTGCTAATTCGAATAGGACAACATGTGATAGCTTGTGATGTGAGCTTAGATTGATAACTAGTCTAAGTGAATAGTTATGTGCAGATAGAGTAAGACAATAATAAAAAGTATCCTTCAGTTCAAGGATCCCATATGCGTTATATCATTAAATACTAGAAATGCTACCTTATAACAATCAACTTCCATGTTAATGGCAAGTTGACTGGTAGGTCTGATGTATATAAACCATCACACTGCAACGTCTTGGGTTAGCTGGTGGTAGCCATGACAACTTATTAATCCAAGCAAACCAGACGGACAAGCCATTCATGAGGAATACTTGAATTATTCATTTTTCTTCATAATAGTAGGTGCATACATAATAAACCATAACACGTCCACTTCTTAGGTCAACCGGTGGTAGTAGTCATAACACAGCAACTTCTTAGGTTAGGTGGTTATAGATATGTCAATTGACTAATCCAAGCAAATCAAAAGGACAAGCCATTCATGAGGAATACTTGAATTATTCATTTGACTATTTTTGTGATACATATATATCAGTTAAACATCTTCAGTGTTCTGGTGAAGGACTAGTCATACCGATAGGAATGTCGTGGTTGTTAGACTAGTAATATTATCCTTTATACCAGTTAAACGATCTAAGTAATCCAGAAGGACAAGTCATTCATGAGGATCACTTAGGCCATTCATCTGATAGTTATATATATATATATATATATATACCCTAATAACCCAAAAGGATCATTTAGGTTTTGTACCATGCATCAGTTAACATCCTCAGTGTTCCGGTGAAGGACTAGCCATACTGATAGGAATGCCGTGGTTGTTTTACTAGCAGGTTGATGATGCACTGATGGCATACTTCCAAGTATAGCATCGAAAGTACGTATATCACTGTATCATGCATGAAGTATATAATATATAGATATATAAATATATGAAATATCAGCATTTCCATAATTTAACTAGTATTATACATATGCTTACCTCTCACTGAAGGATATACGGAACTACTCACGCCCCATTGCTACAGACAAGCAAGGAGTGTAGGCAGTTTTTATTATAACTAATATTAAAATACATAATCTAAAATATCTTTCACAAGGAACAACTGAAACACAATCACCTTTATTATCAGTTAAGAAAAAAAAGTGATGGCAGTTCAACTATCCGACTAGAAAGATACAACAGCAATGTAAAAGTATAAAGTTTAGACTAAAGTGCATCACGGACTGGATCGTTTTGCAACATTTCTTTTTCTCTTTCTCTTTTCTCTTTCTCTTTTCTTTTTTTTCTCTTCTCTTTTCCCTCTTGGTTCTGACCAGCTAAAGTCTAAAGACAGACATGGCTATTTATAGCCATCTGCAGAAGCAAGAGGTGGAAGACATGACGATAGGCAACAAGGTGACCATCCGAATCACCACTGTCTAGATGGTGGAGCTTTGTTGGAATTGCAACATGCACTATGATGACTCTTCATTTGATTTAATTACACTTTAGCCTTTGTATTTTCAAGCTTTCATACTTTGCTCCTTATGTTCTGTAGTAATTCTGCATTAAACCTGCAAATTGTAAACATAACACACATAAAACCCTAATTATCACACAAACCCTAAGTGACTTTAATTGCTAGTTTTTAGTTATTTTATCACACTAATTTGACTTTATTATTGTTTTAATTTATATATCATTTTGGGCTAATCACCTTCCGGAAGGTTTTACCATGGACTGCCTTTTCACGATCAAAACCTTCCGGAAGGTTTGGCCTACTGGAATGAAACCTTCCAGAAGGTTTTGCTTACTAGTTTCTTCATTTAACTATCCCTGCACAAACCTTCTGGAAGGTTTCTATCGACCTTCCTAAAGGTTTTGCCCAGATTGCCCAGACAACCTACAACTCAACTCTGTAACTTGGGGGTCCTATTTACACTTCTCCAACAAGTTCCCTGACATCCCGTACACCTTCACATTCCTCCCCTCACCTCTACTTGGACTTGGATGGCCTATGCATTTATGAGGAGGAGAGAGAAGAGGTATGGCAAGAGAGAAAGGCTAGGTTTGTCCTAGCCTACACCAACCCATCCCTATCAGCCCCCTTTTGGTGGAAGGCCTACCACAAACCTATGGGAGCTCTCCATGGATGTTTTTGGCAAGGACATACACCATTATTCAACATTATTCAATATACATTATAATATAGAGAGAGAGAGAGTCCAAGGAAGAAGATGAATAGTGCTAGAGAGAGAAGTTAATATTTTTACATTTTCTTCAATACATTGTCTTGTAATCTCTTGTAAGGATCTTTGAATCTTTGTTTAAAATCTTTAATGTCATTTATTGCAAGTCCATTTCATGTTTAATCCCCTATTCTAGCTTTCACCATTAATGCATTCAAGTTTTCATCTCAAGGCTTTTCAAATGGGTAGAAAATGCACTTTTTTTTGTAGTTTTGTGTTTTCTTACATTAGTTTAAGTTCCAAGCTTCATTTCTTACAATGTCTCTTCATTTTGTTTATGTTCTTGCTTTCATTATGAGTAGCTAAGCTTTTAAGTTGGCTAATCCAAGGGAGACCTCCTCTTGGGTATGCCATTTCAACTCATTTTCTTTCCTCCTCTCTATGTACGATGGTTCAATTTGACTAGGTTGAGTGTGGATGTGATTATGAGTCTTTGATATCCCATAGACTTGTCATAGGTTATGCTTGGATCCTCACTTCCATCTCGTCCTTCACTTCCCATGAATCAATCGAGTATCTAGGCACTATTGTAGGAAGGTCTCGAGTTAACTTGGCATTCCCATCAAGGTGAACGTTACAAATCACAACCCTCAAACAACAAAAGATTTTTACACTTTTTCATTTACCAAAATCACCTTCAACATGATTCACCTCCTTCCCTGAGCAGACAACCCTGGAATACTTTTCCAAGTAAAACATGACACTCAAAAGACTTCTTACGCTTGGGGAGCACTTTTGTACACACACACACACACACACATTTCATTCATTCCACCACACATCCATTTTCCCATTACTTGCATTGAACCCGAGTGAGAGTGACACTCACCTACTTACATACGCCATATACACATTGAGGGTTCATGTTAGGAAAGTAGGGAAGACAATGGAAACCATCAAGCATTTTTGGAGCCATTGCCGGGGAGGGCAAGGCGTTGAATCAAGAAGGTAATTTTCGGGCAACAGAGGTAAGTCCCATGATTTTCATTATGGGCTAAGGTACGTTGATCCTTGTACATACTTCTGTTGTTTATATTTTCATTTATAGATAGTTTGTTGCATATGGGGACGGGTTGAACAAAATTGATTGGTTAGACAACCCCTAGGCCCCTACATGAATATTGACCAAGACCCACCCAAGGATGCAGGTGATAATTTTGAGAATGTAGGTGCAAATCCAAGCATGCAAAGGGGGTGGGGGAGGACAAGTACCTAGAATGACCAATCCACAAATGCAATTTTCCCCTCTCGTGAATAAAGGGAACAACATCCACATTGAGCCTCCGGCGAGATCAATGAAGGATTACCTTCAACCTACACGAAGCACCACACCCTCATGCATCCTTTTGCCGGTCCAAGCTCTTCTCTTCCTAGTTAAGCCAGGGATAATGCATCTCCTTCCCACGTTCCATAGAATTGAAAGGGAGAACTCCTATTTGCACATAAAAGAATTTGAGGAAATAGTTGTAACCTTCATCACCAATCATGGAATGGAAGATATAGCTAGGATGAAATTGTTTCCCTTTTCCTTGAAAGATAAGGCAAAAACGTGGCTTAATTCCTTGAAGCCTTGATCCATCACATCTTGGAATCAAATGCTCTCCGAGTTTTTAAACAAATTTTTCCTGGTGCCTAAATCCACCACTTTAAAAAACAAATTCAAAGCTTTTCAATGAAGTCAAATGTGCAATTCTACCAATGTTGAGATCGGTACAAGGAATTACTACAATCCATTCCACACCATGACTTTGAACTATGGAAATTGGTGAGTTTTGTTTATGAAGGAATCATACCGGGCCATAGACAGTTCATCAACATGATGTGCAATGGAGAGTTTTTGAACAAAGATCTTAATGAGGCCTTAGAATACTTTGATACAATTGCACAGAAAACATTATTATGGGACATTACAGATCCCACCGATGTACTAAGGTCTTCTCCTCAAGGGAGTAGTCAAGCTAATGGGGGAGGGATATATGACTTGAGGGACCGGGAAGACTTGCTTTAAAAAAATTTTAAGTTGTCTAGGAAATTTGAGAGTCTTGAGGTTAATAGGAGACATGAGGTGACCAATGTTTCAAAGACCGAGGAGTCTTGCTTGATTTGTGAGTGTGGAACATTCCATATCAAAATGCCCTAACATTCTGGCACTTAAGAAAGTGTACAATGAGCAAGTTAATGCCTTTAATCAATTGAGGCAATCATTCTCTCCAAATTCAAACACTTACAATTCGGGTTGGAGCAATCACCTGAACTTTAGTTAGAGAAATGAGAATCCTACTCCTCATGGGTCTAACACTTACACATCTCCCATGCCTCTAAACAAGGTCATTACCAAAGTCACTACCAAGGCCAAGGGCAAGCTTCTAGCTCTCAATACCCTCGGTCTAATCTGCAAGGGTCTAATCTCCTAAGGTTCACCTCCACAAAATTTTAATCAACAAGGACCATCCAATTCATCCACATACCAACCTCCTCACAAAAGGAGTTTGGAGGATGTGGTTCATTCCTTTATTCAAAGCTAGACTACCATCCACAATCAAAATGCTATAGCTTTTAATAACATTCAAACCTAACTCACAAAAATTACCAATCACATAGGGCTATCAAAACAAGAGAAGGGGAAATTCCCCACTCAACCCCAAGAGAACCTTAAGGGCCAACATGTGATTGAGTCATCTGAGCCCACCAAAGAGAGTTGTGAGCAACTCAAGGAGGCCACCACCCTTCGAAGTGGCAAACAAATTGATAGAACTATTTTGCCAAAAGTCTCTCCTAATGCCACATTGCCATAAGAGAAAGAAACCAAGGGTGACACCGAGGGGGTGAGGTGAGTGATGAGGTGGGTGAGAAAGAAAAATTGATTGATGAAAGTGGTCTTGTTTCCCCCATAACTGCTCCTTTTCCCAATCACTTGAAGCCACTAGTCAAGGTGGCTAATTATTCTGATATCATTGAAATGTTCAAGCAGGTGAAAATAAACATTCCACTCCTCGACGCAATAAAGCAAATTCCATCTTGTGTAAAGATCTTGAAAGACTTATGCATAGTGAAGAGGAGGCCAATGTTCACAAGAAAGCATTCCTCACCGAGCAAGTGAGCTCGATTTTGAGGACAAACACCCCTCCAAAGTTTAAAGACCTCGGCTACCCTACCATTGACATAACAATCTCCAAATTTTAAAGACCCCGACTTCCCTACCATTGCCATAACAATTGGGAATTTTCAAGTGGCGCAAGTACTCCTTGATTTGGGGGCTAGTGTGAACCTCCTTCCGTACTCTGTGTACCAACAACTCTAGCTCAAAGAATTGAAGCCTACTCCAATCATGCTTTAACTGGCGGACCATAGTATCTGAACATCAAGGGGAGTAGTTAAGGATGTTTTAGTGCAAGTTGATAAGTTTTACTTTCCTTTTGACTTTATTGTGCTTGAAACTCACCCGGTTGTAAATCTTAGCTCCCAAATCCCCGTTATACTTGGTAGACCTTTTCTTGCCACATCTAATGTTGAAATTAATTATAGGAATGGTCTTATAAAGCTAGCATTTGGGAACATGACTATGGATCTTAATGTTTTCAACTTGTCCAAGCAACTGGGTGATGATGGAGGAGGTGCATGAAGTCAGTAGGATTGACACTTTGATGGAAGAACACCTGGAGCTTTTGGGTATCTTGAAAGTTGAGGAGGAGAGTCTTGATATGAAAGAGGTTGATGAGAGAGAGGAATTGGAGAGTTTGAAAGGGGTAGAAAAGTGGACCCCTGCATTTGAGTAGCTCCCACACTAAGACAAGAAGATTTTTCCATCAAAGCCCAATTTGAAATTGAAACCACTACCATCTCATCAGAAGTATGCATATCTTGGGGAGGACAAGACCTTTCCGGTGGTGATTATCTCAACCTTAGATGCAAAGCAAGAAGAAGATCTCTTGAAAGTGTTGAGAAGGCATAAAGGGGCTATTGGTTGGATAATTGCTGACATCAAGGGGATAAGCCCCCCTCATTTGCACACACCGTATTTATCTTGAAAATGACTCCAAACTGTCTCGACAACCACAAAGAAGATTGAACCCAATCATGAAGGATGTGATGAGGGACAAGGTGCTAAAATTACTTGACATGGGCATCATTTTTCTGATTGCTAATAGTAAGTGGGTTAGCCCCATGCGAGTAGTACCCAAGAAATTGGGAGTCACTATGGTGGCAAAATGAGGACAATGAGCTTATTCCAACAAGAGTGATCACGGGGTGAAGAGTGTGCATTGATTACTTCAAGCTCAACTTATGCACAAGGAAAGACCACTTCCCATTGCCATTCCTTGATCAAGTGTTGGAACGAGTATCAGGGTATCTATTTTATTACTACTTAGATGGATACTCTGGCTACAATCAAATCGATATTGCATTGGAAGATCAGGAGAAGAGACCTTCACTTATCCCTACAATACTTTTACCTATCGACCCATGCCTTTTGGGCTATGTAATGCTCCGAGATCTTTCAATGTTGCATGATGAGAATCTTCAGTGATATGGTGGAGAGGATAATAGAGGTTTTTATGGATGATTTCTCTGTATTTGGGGATTCTTTCAATGGTTGTTTGAAGAATTTGGAGAGGGTTCTTGAAAGATGCGAGGAGAAAAGTTTAGTCTTGAATTGGGAGAAGTGTCACTTCATGGTGACACAAGGAATTGTGCTTGAGCACATTGTTTAGGCAAAGGGGATATAAGTGGACAAATCAAAGGTTGAGGCCATCTCCAACCTCCCTACACCGGGAGTTGTCAAGGATATCAGGTCATTTTTGGGCCATGCGGGTTTTTACCATCGCTTCATTAAAAATTTTAGTGCATTGGCCCAACCTCTGACCAATTTATTGTCAAAGGATGTCCCATTCGAGTGGTCAGATAATTATGAGGCATATTTTACAAAACTCAAAAACATGCTTACTACACCTCCAATTATGTGACCACCCAAGTGGGATATATCATTTGAGCTTATGTGCAACACGAGTAATTACGATAAATTTTGATCCTATATCATTGGTTCACCGATAATAGTCTATACTGATCACTCTACTTTAAGGTATCTATTGTCTAAGTAGGATGCCAAACCAAGGCTTATCAGCTGGATCCTCCTACTCCAAGAGTTTAATTTGACAATCAATGATAAGAAGGGAGTGGAAAATATGGTGGCGGATCATTTGTCGCAACTGGTGGTGCAAGAGGCTAATAAGCACATCCCTATCCCTAATTTCTTCCCTGATGAACATTTACTTTTCATTCATTTTGTGTGTCCTTGGTACACAAACATATGTAATTATCTTACAATAAGACAGATGCCATAACATTGGAGCCCGGAGGATAGAAGGAAGTTCATGGCAGACGTGAAGTATTTCTACTTCGACAACCCGTACCTATTCAAGTATTACACTGACCAAGTCATGTGGAGATGTGTACCAAAAAATGAATAGAGGAAAGTCCTTGCATTCTACCATTCACAGGCATTCGATGGTCATTTCTTAGCAAAGAAGACTTCGACAAAAATTATACGGTCAGGTTTTTATTGGCCCTCTTTGATAAAGGATTGTATTTCATTTTGCAAAGAATGTGATAGATGCCAACGTTTGGGTAGTGTGACTTGAAGGAACATGATGCCCCTCTTCCATCTACCTGTTATATAAATATTTGATTGTTGGGGCATCGACTTCATATGTCTTTTTCCTATGTCGTTTGGCTATCTATACATTCTACTAGCAGTGGACTATGTGTCCAAATGGGTGGAGGCCATCCCAAACAAGACCAATGATCACCAAGTCATGGTCAAATTCTTGAAAGAAAATATCTTTTTGAGGTTCAGGATGCCTCGTGCTATGACAAGCGATGGCAAATCGCATTTCTGTACAGTCCATTTGCATCTTTGATGCATAAATATGCCGTCACATATAAGGTGTCCACCGCATACCACCCACAAACAATGGTCAAGCCGAGTTGGCCAATCGGGAGATCAGAAATATTTTAGAAAAGACGGTGAATTCAAATAGAAAAGATTGGTCAACTAGATTAACCGATGTCCAATGGGCTTATCGCACTACCTATAAGATTGTCTTAGGCATGTCTCCCTATCGGCTCGTGTATAGAAAGGCTTTCCATCTACTAGTTGAGATGGAACATAAGGCCTATTGGGCCATTAAGACTTTGAATTTCAATTTGAGAATATGTCCATTTTTGTGGTCAAAATTCACCTTTCACATACATACATATTTTCATTCACAATAGTGCAAATTATGTGAAAAATTTGAAAATTTTTGTGAAATTACCTGAATATTGATCTATATTCCTTTATTAAGAGTGTTGTGAGTTGGGTGATACGTTGATCTTTGCTTTGAATTTTGAATACATGAGCACACTATAGAGGTTCATTCTATGCTTGACAATCATATATGAGTTTGCTTTTAAACTCAACTGCATTGGCACCTTGAATGAGTAATTTTGGCAATTTACGGGTTGAGTTTGTATTTTAATGCTTGACATGAATAGTAGAGATGAGTAAGAACCCATGAGAGCTTTAGTGTCAATCCTTTTTGGAGGGGACTTACATTTACTCAAAGAACAATTCTTCAAATTTCAAATTTGTTCAATAATCTCATTATGCTTGTATTGGTTAGGTGCATTTGTTTAGTGATTGACTTGTCTTGAAATGCAAAATGCTCCCCCATGCTTATCTAGAGGTGATCTTAGGCCATTTTTAAATATTTCGAGCCTTAGCCTTTTTCTTAGAAAATATTATCCCTAGTGCCGTGATTGAGCCTTTATTGAAATTCGTTTCTATGCCATGCATTAGACCAAGCCAGTGAAAATGATAAATATCTACCTTACCTTGGTTGTTCCTAGAGCTGAATATGATTGATCATAAAAGAGAAGGAAGTATGGTGTGGAAACTCAAACAAAGGGATAAATGATGTTGAAACTCAAGGAGTTCATTGGTGAAAGAATAAAAATCCAAGAAAATGAATAAAAGGGGTGAGAAGAAGAAAAGAATGATCAAAAGAAAAGGAAAATGTTAAGGAATAGAAAGAAAAGAAGCAAAGGGTGTGGTGATGATGTAAGAATGAAAATCCCATGAAAAGAGAGTTGTTGTTGAAATAAAAGTCTTTAACTCAGAACAATCCGATTTGTTATACTATATCCTTCATTCCTTTTGCCTTAATATCACCCCAAGGCCCCATTATAACCCATGAAGTCATAAATGATCTAGAGAAGCATGGGAGACGCATACTTTTAAAGAAAAGAGAAGTTGGTTTGCTATATAGTGCCCTAGCATTCCTTTCATGAGATTATGTCAAGGCTGTTTCACTTTCATGTATAAACTTCATTTTTGGATTATATGTGAGAATATTTTATTTTGTGCACAAGATTTCATCTCACATATACACATGGAGAGCATGCTAGGATAGCATATGTGTGATTTATTGTTGAGAGACACCCTTGGTGAGGTTACATCGAAGCTTAATTTGGATAGCCAAAGAGAATGTGAATTCCATTGTGTAAATGCTTAAATCACTTATGCAATTGCACACACACATGAGTTTGAAAATGAATGTGTGTGTGCATACTTTAGACTAGTATTTAAAGCCATAGTGTTGCTCTTGTGTGTTTGGTTCGGTCAAGCGATCGACGTGTTAGGTAGCTCTTCACTTAAAGGATGGGGGAATATGGCTCAACTTTCGATATTTGTTTAGATTTAGGAATGCCCTTGTTATTTGAACTTATGTTTTGCATTTTCGGTATTCATGTTGATAGTTTAAATTAGAAATCCATGGTTTGTACTTTGAAAACATCAAAATCTTAAATCATGTTGCAATTTCAGAAATGACTTTGGGCATGATCAACTAACTGTGGTTCATAAGTGTGGTTCAAGTTCTTGGTAGGATTGATGTCTTAGAAAGGGTGTTAAAATGTGTTGGAGATGAGAAAGGATGGATTGGATGTGAATTTTTGAAAAAAGGATTGGTTTTGCCTACTGGAATTTTTTACCCAGGCAGTAAGCAAAACCTTCTCGAAGGTTTCTGTAAACCTTCCTGAAGGTTTTGCCCAGAAACCTAAAAATGAGGGTTTTAAGTTGGATTTTTTCAAAAAACTCTTCACATTTCCCCCAACTCAATTCATCCCAAACCCTCTCCTCTCTTCATACTCTTTTCTATTCTTCAAAACACTTCTCCCAAACTTCAAAATTTTGACTTCCTCTTAATTTGGGTTGGACTTTGAAGCATTTTAGCCAAAAATTATAAGTGTTCTCTTCAAGCCCTAAGTTTCCATTTTCCCCCAAATCACTCATCCTTTTTGATCTTCCCTAAACCAATTTAACTCCATTGCAATGGATAGGAGGAATGAGAGGACCATGAAGGTTTTTGAGCCTGTGGAGAGTCTTTTGATTATGATTTTGACTTTTCTCTCTTTGGGGGCACTATTGATGCTCATGGCCCGCACAAAGAGGATGGGCCTAAACTCTCCTCCACCCATGGGGTCTAGCTCTCGCAAGAGAAGTGGAGAGGGCCCAAGTGGCCAAGAGAGGCGAACCAAAGCTAATCATGATGCCCAGAGGCAGAGAATAGAGGAAAAGGGGGTGACATGCAAGAGGTATGTCAACAAGGCTTCTCTAGGACCTACAATGAGGTCGTGGAAATTATTGAACAACGGGGTTTGAAATTGTGGTTTAAGGAAGTCAAAGGGTATAACTTGGGCTTGTGTCGGGAATTCTTTAAAAATTTGTCGGTGTTTGGTGATAACGGGCAAGGGTTGAGGACAAATGTAAGGGGCAAAACATTTGAAGTGACCCCCGAGACAATAGCCACAGTGATGAGCTATAAGAGACCTCCCCCGACCACCCTGGTTTACCCACATAACGTGGATAGGGGTAGGACTCTCGCGAATTACGTGGCCCTCACCTATGAGGACCCAACCATGTTCAGGGGGACGATGTTGGTTGGGGGCTACAGGGTTATGAATAAGGTTCTCTATTATAACTTGATGTCCCGGGGTTCGGAGAAGAACCCAAACATTGAAAAATTGGCTCTCCTCCATGCTTTCATGACTAAGCTGCCAATGGATATAGTGTATTTCATTTGGTTGGAGCTGCGGGAGTTCACCACGACTGCAAAGCCAAAGTCAAACCTCCCCTTTGGTAGCCTTATCACCAAGCTCTGTGCTTAGGCCAAGGAGAAGATGTACACAAATGAAACACTGCTCCCCCTAGAGACTGGAGTTATAGGGAAATCTAGTAGTCAGAAAAGGGATGCTAGGACTAGAGGTGAGAGAGCTATGGCTCCAAGGGCACAACTATCAGATGTTGGGACGTCTTCTTCAGCACCTCCACCACCTGCACCTACCCCTACTCTGACTCGCACCATATCCCAGCGTTTAGATGCTCTAGAATACACCATGCATGGGCTCTTATTGATGGTGATGAGACTTTTTCAACACACATTCCCGGGTGAGCTTATCCCTAGAGGACCTCCACCACAGCCAGCTAGACCCTCAACCACAGCTCCGATGCCTTCAGTCACTGTTGAGGTAGACAACGATGACGAGGAGTCAGAGTCTGAGTTGGAGACCAAGGAAGAGGATGCTTTCGTCGAGGAGGATGATTGAAGAGTTTTTACATTTTGTTTTGAATTTTGGGTTTTACATAGTTAGGGTTCTTGTGTCGGCCAGTAGAAGTATCTCTTGGTTTCGGCCGTTTTGTTTTAGAACTTGAACCCACTGTAAAGAACTTTTTGAAATGATCAATGAAATACCACATTTGTCGTGTTTATCATTGTCCAAAGCTATTTGTGTAATTACAATATGATTTGTGTATTTTAAGTGTTTGGATGTTGATTGTGTGCATGCATGG
Source organism: Ilex paraguariensis (assembly GCA_963454935.2). NCBI lineage: Eukaryota > Viridiplantae > Streptophyta > Magnoliopsida > Aquifoliales > Aquifoliaceae > Ilex > Ilex paraguariensis. Next base: position 110,087 of record CAUOFW020000991.1, read on the forward strand.
ATTTTAGTTATTTATAGCTTATGATTTCAAATAATGTTTGCTAGGGACTAGCAAAGCCCAAGTTGGGGGTGTGATTAGTACAAAAACATGACATATTTTGGATTCTAATATGCCCATTTTATAATTGCTTTTGTTGAGAATTGGGCAGAAAAGCTTTTAATTATCTCTTTGATGAAGTTTTGTGTAAATGTAGGTAAGAGGATGTAAATGATTCAAGTTAATCCCCCAATGAAGTGTTTGAAATCACTAAAAATGAGGGGTTGCTTAAAGGAAGGATTGGAGGATGAAGAAATCAAGAAAATTGCAAAATGGTTGAAAACCTTCCAGAAGGTTTAGCCTACTGGAATGAAACCCTCCAGAAGGTCTTGCCTACTGGTTTCTTCATTTAATTATTCATGCACAAACCTTCTAGAAGGTTTCTGTCGACCTTTTGAAAGGTTTTGCCCAGATTGCCCAGACAACCTGCAACTCAACTTTGCAACTTGAGGGTCCCACGTACACTTCTCCAACAAGTTCCCTAACATCCCTTACACATCCACAGGCCTTCCCTCACCTCTACTTGGACTTGGATGGCTTGTGCATTTATGAGGAGGAGAGAGAAGAGGCATGGCAAGAGAGAAAGGCTAGGTTTGTCCTAGCCTACACCAACCCATCCCTATCAGCCCCGTTTTGGTGGAAGGCCTACCACTTGAGAGCTCTCCATGGACATTTTTGGCAAGGATATACACCATTGTTCAGCATTATTCAATATACATTATAATATATAGAGAGAGAGAGAGTCCAAGGAAGCAGATGAATAGTGCTAGACAGAGAAGTTAATATTTTTGCATTTTCTTCAATACATTGTCTTGTAATCTCTTGTAAGGATCTTTGAAGCTTTGTTTAAAGTCTTTAATGTCATTTATTGCAAGTCATTTTCAAGTTTAATCCTCTATTCTAGCTTTCACCATTAATGCATTCAAGTTTTCATCTCAAGGCTTTTCAAATAGGTAGAAAATGCACTTTTCTGTAGTTTTGTGTTTTCTTACATTAGTTTAAGTTCCAAGCTTCATTTCTTACAATGTCTCTTCATTTTGTTTATGTTCTTGCTTTCATTATGAGTAGCTAAACTTTTAATTTGGCTAATCCAAGGGAGACCTCCTCTTGGGTATGCCATTTCAACTCATTTCTTTCCTCCTCTCAGTGTACAATGGTTCAGTTTGACTGGGTTGAGTGTGGACGTGATTGTGAGTCTTTGATATCCCATAGACTTGTTAAAGGGTATGCTTGGATCCTCACTTCCATCTCGTCCTGCACTTCCCACGAATCAATCGAACATCTAGGCATTATTGGAGGAAGGTCTGAAGTTGACTTGGCATTTCCATTCGAGTGAACCTTACGGATTAGCCAACATTTGTTTTTCATTTCAAATACCATCAAGATACAAATGACAACCCTCAAAAAACAAAAGATTTTTACACTATTCCTTTTACCAAAATCACCTTCAATACGATTCACCTCCTTCCCTAAGGAGACATCCTTGGAATTCTTTTCCAAGTAAAATGTGACACTCAAAAGACTCTTGGAGCTTGGGAAGCACTTTTGTGTACACACACACACACACATTTCATTCATTCCACCACACATCTGTTTCCCCATTGCTTGCATTGAACCCAAGTAAGAGTGACACTCACCCACTTACATACGCCATATACACATTGAGGGTTCAGGTTAGGACATTAGGGAATACAATGGAAACCATCAAGCACCAGTCTTGCTTTTTCCATTATCGTAGAATGTATATCAGATGGAGATGTGCATAAAACACCTAAACTGAACCAATAGACCTTAACATCCATGTTCGTTATGCTTAAGACACCATATCTAGTTCTTCAACGTCTGACAGGCACAATGAAGATTGAAGCTGCCTTTAAGGATATGATAATCATCATTTCTTTATTTTTTTTGAAATATGGTGGTACAAAATACGACTAAGACTGTATGAAAATGATAAATATAAATACGATCTAGAAAAAATTATGAAAAACAGATTGTACAAATACCACAAATATTAACTGTACAAATACTCAAACTGTATCTCTCACCCCCCAACTTAAACTCAACATTGTCCCCAATGTTTCAAATTTACCAGTATGTGTCGAGTGCAGTTAGGGTTGAAAGAGAGAGATCTATTCATCGGTAGAAGTCCTACAAACAAAATACATAATTTTATTCCATTTAATCAGTTTTATAGAAACCATGGTTTTGCTCAACAATGGAACCCCTGTACGTAAATGCATAAATCAGAACAAAACCCATGAGTAGATAAAAAATTAAGATACAAAATATAAAACAAAGGACGGTATCAGTTGCGTGTATAGTTATGGAGTTTGCAAATGAGGATCTTCAAAGGTAAAGGAGAAGAAGAACAGAAGGTGCGGAGCAAAGTGTGAAGTGTGAAAAGTGATTAGGGTTTCGACATTTTATAAAAACAATGTTTGGGTAGGGTCGGGTCCTTGGGATAGTGTGTCAATGATAAGGGATTGCAACTTTATGAGAAATCAAAGTGTGGATAGTCCTTGGGTCGGGTCCTTGGGATAGTCCTTGGAATAGTGCGGAGCAAAGTGTTTTCTAAAATCATTTTAATCTCTCGATGGGCCAATTCAACCTATCCGCTAGTGTGTCAATAGTAAGGGATTGCAACTTTATGAGAAATCAAATATTTTTTTGTCAAGTTTTTAAAATGGACGATTGCAAAAATGAGTGCACCCATCACTTATGATGGATTTAGGAATTCCAAACTAGGACAAGATATTTTCTTTAAAAAATTTAATCACTGTTCGGTGATCATTATTTCGGCATGGAATTGCTTAAACCCATTTGGACTCATAGTCAATAGTCACTAGGATATATAGATAGCCAGGTGAAGGGGAAAATGGTCCCATGAAATTGATGCCCCAATAATCAAAAATTTCAATTACCAGTATGGGGTTCAAGGGTATCATGTTTCTTTTAGAAATACTCCGTAGTCTTTAGCATCTATCACATGTGAGACAAAAGGCATAGACATCTCTAAAAAGTGTGGGTCAATAAAATCCATACAGTAAGATTTTTGCAAGGCTTTCTTTGACGAAAAATGGCCACCACATGCTTCAAAATGACAAAAAGAAAGTACATGTCTGATCTCTTGATTTTGTACAAAACACCTTATGATTTGATCCTTACATTATTTAAATATGTATGGATCCTCCCAGAAGAAATTACGAACCTCGATTAAATTTTTTTTTTTGTCCATCATGCTGAAGGAAGGCGGAAACGTACTAGTGGCTAGGAAGTTAACAATATCAGCATACCATGGTGTTTACAAGACTATGAACAGTTGTTCATTAGGAAAATTTTCATTGATTGGTACATTGTCCTCATGGAATTAATATGTTAGCCTTGATAGATGATCTGCCACTACATTTTTGACCCATTTTTTTTTCTTTTATGATTAGGTCAAAATCTTGCAATAAGAGTATCCATCTCAACAGTCATGGCTTAGAGTCTTTTTTTGTTAGCAAATACTTCAACGCAACATGGTCAGTAAACACAATGACAGATGAACCAACTAGATAAGAATGAAATTTTTACTTTAAAAATCACAACAAGCAATTCTTTTTCAGTTGTAGAATAATTCATTTGAGGATCATTCAAAGTCTTACTTGCATAATAGATCACATAAGGCTTTTTATACTTCCTTTGACCCAACACTACTCTCACAATGTAGTCAGTTGCATCACACATCAATTCAAAGGGCAACATCTAGTTAGGGGATTGCATTATTGGAGCAGAGATCAACATGTTTTTAAGCTTATCAAAAGCTTGTTGACATGCCACATTCCATATGAAAGTTACATCCTGACTTAGGAGATGACACATGAGTTTTGATATGGTACTGAAATCTTTGATGAATCTCCTATAGAATCCCGCAAGTCATAGAAATGATCAAACATCTTTAACAATTTTAGGACTAGGCAAATTTTCTTTTAGATCTATTTTTGCTTTGTTAACTTTTATGCCTTCCGATGACACGATGTGACACAAAACAATGCCTTGTGTTACCATGAAATGACATTTCTCCAATTAAGCACCAGATTAGTCTCCTTACATCTTATCAAAACTTTTTCCAGGTGAATTAAACATAATTCAAATGAATCTCCATACACAAAAAAATCATCCATGAATACTTCCAAAAATCTCTCAACCATGTCACTAAACAAACTCAACATGTATCTTTGAAATGTTGCAAAAGCATTACAAAGTCCAAATGACATCCTTTTAACTGCAAAAGTACCAAATGGGCATGTGAATATTATTTTTCCTTGGTCATCAACTACTATCTCGATTTGATTGTACCTGGAATACTCATCTAGGAAACAATACAATGCATGACTTGCAATTCTTTCTAAGACTTGATTGAAAAAGGGAAGAGGAAAGTGGTCCTTCCTAGTTACCAAATTGATTTTTCGGTAATCTATGCACATTTATCATCATGTGACAACTCGGGTTGTTACCAACTTATTGGCATCATTTTTAATTACTATGACTCTAGAATTCTTGGGCATGACTTGGGTTGGGCTAACCCGTTTACTATTAGAGATGGGGAAAATAATCCTTGCATCTAATAGTTTGAGCATCTCAGTCCGTACAACCTCCTTCATATGAAGGTTCAACCATCGCTGAATCTGAAGACAGGGTTTTGTATTCTCCTCGAGGTATATAGCATGATTGAAAATTAATGGACTCATACCTTTTAGATCAGAAATGGTCCACCAAATGGTGCTCTTATGACGTTTAAGAACTTCTATTAACTTAGACTCTTATAAATTTGCAAGCTTGGATGAAATGACCATTGGATAAGACTCATTCTCCCCTAAAAATGAATACTTTAAGTCAGATGAGATAGGTTTTAATTCAGGCTTTGGTGGGTTGACAATGGATGAGAGAGGCTTTGTACCACTTGAGGTCAATTCTTCAAATTTTTGGTACCCATCTTTGGGCAGCATAAGCTGGGCAACTCTTTGGACTTTGACAATCATCTTCCAACTCATACGTGATGGGCTCTAGTAAACAAGATTTAGGGAAGTTTGCATAAAATGCTTTGTTCAAATGTTCATGTACCAAAGACTCAATGAAATTCACTTCTCTCATTTATTTTTCCTCTCCTAGGTGCTTGGTAATGTTGAAAATGTTAAACTCAAGAGTCATGTTAGAAAGTCAATTTCATGACCCCATTCCTACAATTGATTAACGCATCTGAAGTTGCTAGGAAAGTCGACCAAGAATGATGGAAATTTGATTCCCTGGAACAAGGACATCCTCAACAATGCCCCTAGGAACTTTGATAGACTTATCTGCCAACTGTATTGTGATATATGTGAGTTTGAGCTCACCCAAACCTAATTGTTGGTAGACTAAGAAAGGGAGCAAATTGACACTCGCTCCAAGATCCAGCAATGCTTGTTCTATCCTGAAATTCTCGATGACACATGACACTGTGGGACACCCACGGTCCTTGTATTTTGGAGGAGTTTTGTGTTGGAGTATGGCACTAGCTTAGTTTATTAAAAAATCTCATTTCTGAACATTTTGAATTCTTTTGATTGTGGTTGTTTAGGTTGGGCATGAAACTTCCCCTTCTCATGTGTGGCCATTGACTGGGTCAACTTTTGGATATAACCTTTGAGATCCTCATATGACTGAGTGGTCTGTGTTTTGAAATCATTGAAAACCTGAGTGGAATGATTGTTGTAGTTCATTTGGCTTTGCATGAACTGATTTATTGTGTCCTCAAGACTTCTCTTGTGTGGTGGTTGGTATGCTTGATATATAGGAGGCCCTTGAAGGGATGGTTGTGAACCTTGTTGTAGATTTATGGGAGGTTGTTGGGTGTTTCTCTAGCTGAAATTCGAGTGATTCCACCACCTTGGATTATACATTTTAGAACAAGGGTTGAAATAGGGCTTGCTAAAATTGGAAATTGCATTGGTCTATTCTAACAAGACTTCCTTAAATGCAGGTAAGGTAGGACATTCTCTAGTAGGTTTTCCTATCAAAGCATATATTCTACAAACTTATTCTGTGAGAGGGCTAATTGCAACCTAATTCACCTTCTTCATTCCTAGAGTTTCAAGATTTCGAGATAAGGTAGTCATTTTTGCCATCAGGTCATTATCATCTTTTAAAATATATCTTTTCCCTTGGGAAGTGGATGGTTTGGCTTCAACAATGGTAGGAGAGGTTGAGTTCCACATCCAAGAACTCTCGGATATAGTATCAAAAAATGCAAATGCCTCTTCTAGACTTTTTCCCATGAACTCCCCTTTAGTGATTATTTCACCAAACTGACATACTCGAGTGGGCAGAGAATCATAGAAAAAACCCACCAAAGTCCAACTCTCAAAAGTATGGTGTGGGCAGGCTTGGAGAAGATCCTTGAATCTCTCCTAATATTGGTAAAATATTTCTTCCTCTTTAACCTAAAAGTTTGTGATTTTCCTTTTAAGTGCATTGGTATGGTGTAGAGGGAAAATTTTTCTGAAAAACTCATTTTGTAATGTCTGCTAGTTTGGTATCGAATTACCTTTCAAAAAATTTAATCATTGTTTAGCTTTGTCCTTTAAAGAGAAAGGGAAAATGTTTCAACTTGGCCAGTTCAGAATTATCTTGGAATGTCCCACGTACATCCTCGAAATCCTTAATATGTAAATATAGGTTTTCTGATTTAAGTCCATAAAATTGAGGTATTAATTTCACTATACCCAACTTGACATTGAAGTGGGTGCATTTGCAAGAAACATAAAATAAGAGGAAACACTGTTTCATGTGGGATGCAAATAATCCCTTAAAGTTCGAATATTTCAAATTTCCCCTTCTCTCTCATTATTGGCCATGCTATTGTCAAAGGAGTCTACTAATAATTGAGGTAAAAATGGTTCAGATTGAGTCATAGAACGAACAATTCTTCTGGAGATTTTGGAAAGCAAGTATCATCCTCAAATATAAAATAAAAATTCTATATATTAAATCAAAAATATATACAATAACCAAATGTATTTCACTTTTAACTTAAAAACACCATTAGAATCCCCGACAACAGTGCCAAAAACTTGACTCGATCTGAAATGTGTACACCCAAGTGCAAATGATCAAGTTGTAGTTATAATCCGATTAAGTTTGGAACTAATGTTGGTGTTTTGCAGTTGTAAGTGATAAATACCAAAGTAACTAGAACCCTTGAGATTTGAAGTTATGATGATTATAGAATTTCATAGACAAAATATAAGATTCTCTTTAATGAAAAAGTCACCCTTTAGCTCGAGGATCCAGACATGTAGTTGTTCATCCAGTTGTTATATTTGTGCTTTGTAAATACTCAATTAACCCCTAAGTCAATAGTAAGTTAATCGGAGGATAAAGATGAATTGTATGAATTAAGAGCATGGCTTTGATGTATTTGCAGAGATTTGCAAGAATTGTTAGTGTCGGGACTTGACCCGCCTACAAACAAGCAATCAAACCTACAAATCATTCAGCAACTGCTAAATTACTCCATTCTTAGTTAAAGTATAATGATAATGAAGACTGAGAAATTGTCATGAAGACCTAGCTTGAGTACTTGCAAAGAACCAATGAATTCTCCTATGTCAAGAGTTAACTTGTCTATAAGATATTCATGGTTGTACAAAGTACTTTAGCTTTACTAGATATATTCAATCATTCAAGAAGCAATAGAAAGATAAATCATTAAGCATTTGAATGAAAAATTACTCACTATTCATGGCTTTGAGAAAGTTAGAAAAGTGGGTGATTCTCATCCCTCCAACTGGAGGAACTTTTAATTACAAGTTAATGTTTACCAAAACAATTAGTCTATCTTCGACAACGAATGAGTGAAACACTATTCACCCTTCAAAGCTTACAAGAGAGCTTATAAAAGTGAGAGAGGTTCAATCCTCTAAGTGAAGAAAGAAGCTTTACAAAGAAAGCTAATGAAACTAATGATAAAAGTAGAAGAAAACTAGTTACTTTTAGAGGGTTTTCCACTTCCCAAAAGATGATCTTTTACAAGTTCCAAGGGATTGTATTTATAGACAAATGGGGGGGTAAAAGGGCAAACTTAGGTTCTTAAAGTCCAAACCTATGCCCCAAAATCCAGGTGGAGATCAAGTCTACTTGTAGCCTTTCTGGGATGTACGTTCAATTCAAACATGGAAGAATTTCTTCTTTGAAGGATGTTCGAATACTATTGGAGTATGAACATGGTAAGCATATAGCTTTTGTCATCCACAGTGACTAGCTGCAACAAGCCTCGTTTCACCACCCTAGCAATCTCCTAAAGATCTTCAATGATTTCAAGATGGTGTTCAAATGTTGACCGACGTTCGAACGTGGAAGCTTTGTTTTCTCATTCATCAATTCTCCTTTAGAACACATGTGCTCTACTTGAAAGTATGATGTTGTTTCCTTTAAGCCCTTGTACTTTATTTCTCCTGAAATGTTATCGTTTAAACTCAATCAAAGCATAACTAATATCATAAACACATAGTAAGATGTTACTTTTAACTATGCATCACCTCCTATTCATCTCTAGACTCTCCACCTTCCTGGACAATTTTTTTATTCTAGCAAGCAAGTCTTCTTGTTCACGCAAGTTATACATGTGAAACTCGGGAAAAATTTTAACTTTTTCTAAAAAAAGGGCAAAATATTAATTTGCCATTATAGCGCGGGTTGAAAAATTAGTATTTTTCTGGACCTTGTGTGATGAAACGGACCTCACCGTTGGATTCACATCGCGAAATTTAGCTGCCCTGTCAATTTTCGTCGAATTCCAAGATAGTCAACTTTTTAACATTTTTCTAGGCGACGGGTGTCCGGTGACACCCAAAAACGAAATTTTTTTAAAAAAAATTAGAAGTTGGAAAAAATTTTAAATAAATTTTATATAAAATATTTTGAACTTAAACTGGTACGAAATTAAATCGTTTCGGGGCGAAAACAGACCGAGCAAATGGGGGACACGTGGCGCAACTCGGGCCATGTCTTGGAAAAAATTAAATAGTGTTAAATATTAGATATTTCAGCAGAAATATCTCTATATTCTGCTGGTTCACACATTGGAGAGAAAGAGGAGAGAAAAGAGAGAAAACAATTCTTCCTTCTTCAATATCCGGAGTTCCGTTACTCGGATCAACTCGGACCAAGAGCCAAAGTTCATCTCCTCGACGAGGGCTACGCGTATGTACCAAAAAGAGTGGATTTCACCGAAGATCCAAGAGGAGACTTTGGAAAAAATCAAAGCTTTAAGGTTGTTTTGGTGTTATAGAAGTTCTTACACTTCTATTGAGGTAGGGTTCCCTCCTACCTTGGTTTTATTCTTACCTTAAGTGGCTTTTAGTGGCTGAAATTGGGTTGCATGTGGGCTGTCCAAGGGTTGTCCAAATGGACTGTTAAGGGGCTGAATTTTGGACTATTTTTAGGCCATGTTGTGGACTGTTTTGGTGCTGAAATTGGGACTATTTTGTGTACTAATTAGGGGCTGTTTTGTGCACTATTTTGTTGCTTGATTTGGGGCTGCTATGTGGTTGGTTTAGGGACTATTTTGTGGCTTATTTTGGGGCTGCTATATGGCCTAATTTGGGGCTATTTTGTGGGCATACTAAGTGTTTACTTTATGCCTTGAGAGTTAAGTGTGTTATTGCTTGATTATGTAGTAACATGCGTAGTAACATGCTTAGTAACAAGCTTATGGATTGTGTTGAAAAGAAATGTTAATATGTGTGTACAATATATTGACATTGTGATGAGTTATTTTTGTGGAGGTTATATGAGTATGATATAATTGTCCATGATACATGATGAAATGTGTGATTTAAGTTGTTCATGTAACATTCATTACACATGAGACATGACATTGACATGCGATGGTACATTACATTGCATATGCACGGGGACATCGCATATTGAGGGTGTGTGTGCATGGTTGTCGTCTTCACCTCATTTGGTGTATGATGAGTGGGCTTGGGAAGGTTGGATTAATGATTCGACTGAGTCGCATAGTTTTAAGAAAATTGGGTCGGGGTTAGCAAGAAGGGCTAGAATATCCTCGAGTGAAAGACCTGGTGATTGGATCCGCACTCCGTTGGTATAAGAGCCCATAAAGTGTGTCGGTGTACGCAGAACCGTTGGTAGTAGTCCATGAATTCCATGTCGGTCGGGTGCCGTTGGTGTAAGTCCATAAATATCCACCCCCAAGAAAAACCCTGGATTTATATAAACATGTCATTTCATGTGTAACATAGATGACGGTGACACTGCATTGTGTTGTGGGAGTCGGTGGAGACTCGGGATAAACTGCATGAGTGAGTCTCATCTCATTTCAAAGCATGACATGGTAGAATTCCAACCTAGAATTGCATATTCTTACTTGGAATGTTGATGAGAATATGAAATGTTAAATGTGAACATTGCATGTGCACTTAGGTGGGGAGTAGCCTCTGTAGGAAATACTCTACTGGGCGTGGCTCACCCTATACGGGAAATATTTCAGGTACGGGATATACGCCGGTGGACGGCTCTCATTCAAGGCCGCAAGGGTGAAGAAAGCCGAATGTGGCTTTATTTTGTGTTGATGAAAAATATTTGTGGAAAGAATGTTTTAAGCATGTAATCTTTTAAATTGTAATAGAACTTATATGGACTATTGTTAAACTAACCTTGCATGTTTTGATATAAATATGGATGATTGGACCCGGTGTGGTCAAGTTTTACTTATAAATGGATCCTGTGTGGTCATTGTGTTATATGGGACCTGGACGGGTCATGTTAATGTATATTGCACAGGTCGTGTTTTGGGTAGGGCTCCCCGTACAAAGGAGACTCTGCCCGAATTTTGTTAAATTAAGGACCTCGATAAATGGGGCATAACGGTGTGATATCGAGCTACTCGGTATCCACGGGTATTTCGCAGGTTGATGGGTAATCAACGGACCCCCGGATTTTGGGGCGTCACAGCTTGGTATCAGAGCTTAGGTTATACGGTTTACCTAGGGCTTGTTGGGCATTGGGACTAGACCATTGCATGCATTGTGCATCTCATCTTATGTGCTTAAATTGTTACATGTTTTGTGCAACGTGTTATGTGAAACATGATTACTTGCTACGTGATTATGTGAATGATATACATGGTAAAGTGTATATGAAAAGAGACACTAGGGTTAGAAAACATAACCTTGGGAGTCGAAAAAAAAATGAACGGGATAATTCAAGTTTAAATGTTTTCTAGTGGATGGTATAGACTCTACTAGGAAAACAAGGAGATAAAATCTCAATGTTTCAAGTTTGATCCCTACATTGGAATTTTATTTGATGTGAATATTCTATTGTCATTTGACATGTGTGTAGATGGCAACAAGAGGAAGAGGACGCGGCCAAGGTCGAGGCGGTGGGCGAAACAACCAACCACCACCTACTGCTGACCAACAAGCCTTCATAGAGGCTCTTGGTGCTGTAATTGCCACTATCACACAGACGGGTACAAGTGGAGGCCAAGGAGGCTCCAGTCATCTCCAGAAGTTCAAGGCACATCAGTCGCCGATCTTCATGGGAGGGGCGGACCCGATGGTAGCTGATCATTGGTTCCGGCAGGTTGATAAGATCTTGAGGGCAATGGAGATCACCTCTGACGCCACCAAGATAACTCTAGCTACATTCTAGCTGGAGGGGGAATCCCAAGTATGGTGGGATTGGGTGAAAGACTCCAAGAACTTGGAGGCCATGACATGGGTGGAGTTCAAGGAACTCTTCATGGGGAAATACTTCCCAACGACTGCGAGGCATGCGAAGGCCTAGGAGTTCCTAGATCTGGGGCAAGGAATGATGTCAGTGATGGAATACGTGGCTAAATTCACTGACTTAGCACGTTTCGCTGACCAATATGTGGCCACAGATATGGCCAAGCTCAGGAAATTTGAGGATGGGCTAAAGTTATCCATCTGGGGTAAAATCATCTGTCTTCTTCTGCAAGACTTCAACTTGATGGTCACCACAACTTTGGCCATTGAGAGAGAGATGGATGACGCAAGGAGCATCCGGGAGTCTGGTGCAAAAGACAAGAAGAAGGAGGGTCAATCCTCTTCTTCTAGCTCGAGGAAGAAGCAGAGGACTTCTGCTCCACAAGGGTTTCATGGACAAGGCCATGGCTATCAAGGCCAAGGACAAGGCCAGTCCTCCGGAGGAGAGAGAAACTTCAGGACTACGTATCAGGCAGGTCAGAAGACTTGCTATCATTGTCATCAGTCAGGTCATAAGAAACGGGAATGCCCTCAAAGGCAGGGATCCTAGGGTTTTGGGTCCTCTCAGTCCCACACTTCGGTGGGGCAACCACAGAATCAGTATATTCCTCCCTACCCTACCATGGGCCAGGGGAGCCATTATCAGTACCAGGGCACTACACACGGCCCCACTACTTCACGTGCGGGGACTCTGCAAGCAGGCCAGATGGGCCAGGGCATGGGTAGAGGCCGGGGATAGGGCTCACAAGCCGGTACTTCGAGGACTCAGGGGCGTGTCTATGCCATGATACCACAGGCTAAGTCGACAGATCTGTCGGTCGTACAGGGTACATTTCTACTCTCTCGCTTATAAACTAGAGTATTATTCGATTCTAGTGCATCTCATTCATTTATTGCTGCATCTTGTGTGGATGACTTAGGCTTAGAGGTTGAGACCTTAGAAGAGTCGTTGCATGTGAGTTCTCCCCTAGATCCTGGGGTGAGAATTGATCAGATATGTCGGGGTTGTGAGCTAGAGATTTCAGAAATTCTACTCACCATGGACCTTAGAGTCATAGACATGTCAGAGTTTGATGTTATCCTGGGTATGGATTGGTTGGCGGCACATCGGGTAGTCATTGATTGTGATCGAAAGAGGGTCACTGCTTATACGCCGGAGGGTATTTGTTTCAAGTTCCAAGGGAAAAACGTGATGCTTTACCTCAGGCCGTGTACAACTCTAGATGGCACGGACAGTTGATGGGTTGGCTTGCTAGCCTTACCTTGGACGACGAGGTGAGGCAGGAGTTTGGTCTACCTCGAGTTGTGTGCGAGTATGAGAATATTTTTTTGGATGAACTACCGGGATTACCTCCACATAGGAATGTAGACTTTACTATTGAGTTGCATCCGGGTACATCGCCTATCTCTATGACTCTGCATAGGATGGCACCAGCTGAGTTGCAAGAACTCAAGGTCCAATTACAAGAATTGTTGGACAAGGGGTTTATTAGACCGAGCACTTCACCATGGGGCGCTCCGGTCTTGTTTGCCAAGAAGAAAGACAAGACTTTTCGGTTGTGTATTGATGATTATCGGCAATTGAACCGGGTCAATATCAAGAATAGGTACCCTTTGCCAAGGATCGATGACTTATTTGATCAACTGAGAGGGGCGCGGGTCTACTCCAAGATAGATCTTTGCACCGGTTACCATCAGTTGAGAGTTAGGGAGGAAGATATCCCTAAGACGGCGTTTAGGACGCGGTATGGGCATTTCGAGTTTACTGTCATGCCTTTTGAATTGACGAATGCTCTAGCGGCATTCATGGATCTCATGCATAGGGTGTTCCAACCCTATTTAGATCAGTTTGTTGTGGTTTTTGTTGACGACATCCTAATCTACTCCAAGTCTGAGGAGGAGCATGAGGGTCACTTGAGGATTGTTCTCCAGACATTGAGAGAGCATCAGTTGTACGCCAAGTTCAGCAAGTGTGAATTTTGGCTTACGGAGGTAAAGTTTTTAGGGCATGTAGTGTCGACTTTAGGTGTATCTATGGACTCGGAGAAGGTTGAGGCAGTTACGAATTAGGAGAGACCGAAGTCAGCCTTCGAGATACGTAGTTTCTTAGGATTGGTGGGGTACTACCGGCGATTTATTGAGGATTTCTCCGGATTGGCTGCGCCTATGACGAAGTTGACTCGAAAAGAGGTCAAGTTTGTGTGGAATGACTCTTGTGAGAATGCATTCCAAGAGTTGAAGAGGAGGTTTACTTCAGCGCCTATTCTGATAGTCTCAAAATGGGGACAGAGGTACACGGTCTATTGTGATGCTTAGAAGGACGGGCTGGGATGTATTTTCATGCAGTCCGAGAGGGTAGTAGCTTATGGTTCTCGGCAGCTAAAGAATCACGAGCAGAATTACCCCACACATGACATGGAGTTGGCGACTATTGTCTTTGCCTTGAAGGCTTAGCGTCACTACTTGTATGGTGAGCAGTTTGAAGTATTTTCGGACCACAAGAGTCTGAAGTATATTTTCACACAGCGGGACCTCAAAATGAGGCAACGCCGATGGATGGAGTATTTAGAGGACTATGACTTCACTTTGCATTACCATCCTGGTAAGGCAAACGTGGTGGCTGATGCACTTAGCCGAAGGTCACGGAGAGTTTTGACTAGTGTAGCTTCCCGAGAGTGGCAGATGCTCGAGACTGTGGGACAGTTCAGGCTATGTTATATGGGTCAGGCTCAGGGTATTTTGGGGAGTTTGGTGGCTACGCCGTCTCTACTGAGTAGGGTGATTGAGTCCCAGAGTCAGGACATGGAGCTATTGTCCATCTGGGACCGTGTACAGGCAGGTACATGTGACGGGGGCTGGGCTATTCACTCGAATGGTAGTCTTCGGTATCGAGGAAGGGTTGTGGTTCCTTAATTGGCAGATCTGAGGGAGGAGATCCTCAGGGAGTTTTATTGCTCCCGTTTTGCGGTTCATCCAGGGGACACGAAGATATATCATGATCTTCGTCGCCGGTATTACTTGAGTGGAATGAAGAGGCAGGTTGGCGATTTTGTCAGTCGATGTCTCACGTGTCAGCAGGTTAAGGCCGAACACCAAAGACCAGCGGGATTACTCTAGCCTTTGGAGGTAGCTGAGTGGAAGTGGGAGCATATCACAATGGATTTTGTAACCTATTTGCCACGAACATCGCGGGGTCATGACGCGGTGTGGGTGATAGTGGACCGGCTTACTAAGTCGGCACACTTTTTAGCTGTGCGGATGACCTTCACACTGGAGGAATTCTGCAGGTTGTATATATCGGAGATTATCCGGCTGCATGGAGTACCCATATCTATTGTATCGGACCGAGATCCCAGATTTACAACTCATTTTTGGGAGAGTTTCCAGCGGGCCATGGGGACACAGTTAATGATGAGCACTGTTTTTCATCCCCAGTTGGACAGTCAGTCTGAGAGGAGTATCCAGACTTTAGAGGACATGCTACGGGCATGCGTCTTAGATCTCAAGGGTAGCTGGAAAGATCACTTATCCTTGGTGGAGTTCGCATATAATAACAGTTACTAGGCGAGCATATAGGAGGCCATGTTGTTCTCCGATTTGTTGGACGGAGGTAGGAGAGAGGTCTTCTACAGGTCCGGAATTGGTTAGAGACACCTCGGAGAAGGTGGACTTGATTCGAAAGCGTCTTCTCACGGCTCAAAGTCAGCAAAAGAGCTATGCTGATAGACGGCGGCGACCTCTAGAGTTTGAAGTGGGAGATCATGTCTTCTTGAAGGTTATGCCTAAGAGAGGAATGGTCTGGTTTGGTAAGCGGGGGAAGCTGTCGCCGAGAGACATCGGGCCCTTCGAGGTACTTGAGATAGTGGGTACAGTTGCATACCGGCTGGCATTACCGCCAAATCTATTGGGTGTTCATGCAGTGTTCAATGTCTCTATGCTTCGGAAGTACACATCGGATCCGACTCATGTGGTGGATTGGGGAGAGCTTGTTGTTGATGCTGATGGGACTTTCGAGGGTGGATCGGTGCGCATCATGGATAGCCGAGAACAGGTTTTGCGAGGCAAGACCATGTGGCTAGTGAAGGTGATGTGGCAGCATCGAGCAGTAGAGGAGGCGATATGGGAGCGCGAGGACACTGTCCGTACCAGTTATCCTTTCTTGTTCGAGGATGGAGGTACATTCTTATGGTCATTTAGCATTATTTGACTGTTGCATATGCATGTAATTGTATGTGCAAGTGTATATGAATTTCGGGGACGAAATTCTTTTAAGGGGGGAAGAATGTGAAACCCAGAAAAAATTTTAACTTTTTTCTGAAAAAATGGCAAAATGGTAATTTGTCATTATAGCACGGGTTAAAAAACTGGTATTTTTCTAGACCTCGTGTGATGAAACGGACCTCACCGTTAGATTCGTATCACGAAATCTAGCTGCCCTGTTAATTTTTATCGAATTCTAAGATAGTCGAGTTTTTCACATTTTTCGAGGCGACGGGTGTTCGGTGACCCCCAAAAACGAAATTTTTTAAAAAAATTTTAAATTTTGGAAAATATTTTAAATAAATTTTATATAAAATATTTTGAACTTAAACTGGTACGAAATTAAATCGTTTCGGGGCGAAAACGAACCGAGCAAGTGGGGGACACGTGGCGCGACTCGGGCCATGTCTTGGAAAAAATTAAATAGTGTTAAATATTAGATATTTCAGCAGAAATATCTCTGTACTCTGCTGGTTCACACGTTGGAGAGAAAGAGGAGAGAAAAGAGAGAAACACAATTCTTTCTTCTTTAATATCCGGAGTTCCATTGCTCGGATCAACTTGGACCAAGAGTCAAAGTTCATCTCCTCGACGAGAGCTATGCGTACGTACCAAAAAGAGTGGATTTCGCCAAAGATCCAAGAGGAGACTTTGGAAAAAATCAAACCTTTGAGGTTGTTTTGGTGTTATAGAAGTTCTTACACTTTTATTGAGGTAAGGTTCCCTCCTACCTTGGTTTTATTCTTACAATAACTGGCTTTTAGTGGCTGAAATTGGGTTGTATGTGGGCTGTCCAAGGGTTGTCCAAATGGACTGTTAAGGGGCTGAATTTTGGATTGTTTTTAGGCCATGTTGTGGACTGTTTTAGTGCTGAAATTGGGGCTGTTTTGTGCACTAATTAGGGGCTATTTTGTGTACTAATTAGGGGCTGTTTTGTGCACTATTTTGTTGCTTGATTTGGGGCTGCTATGTGGTTGGTTTAGGGACTGTTTTGTGGCTTATTTTGGGGCTGCTATATGGCCTAATTTGGGGCTGTTTTGTGGGCATACTAAGTGTTTACTTTATGCTTTGAGAGTTAAGTGTGTTATTGCTTGATTATGTAGTAACATCCGAAGTAACATGCTTAGTAACATGCGTAGTAACATGCTTAGTAACGAGCTTATGGATTGTGTTGAAAAGAAATGTTAATATGTGTGTACAATATATTGACATTGTGATGAATTATTTTTGTGGAGGTTATATGAGTATGATATAATTGTCCATGATACATGATGAAATGTGTGATTTAAGTTGTTCATGTGACATTCATTACACATAAGACATGTCATTGACATGTGATGGTACATTATATTGCATATACACGGGGACATCGCATATTGTGGGTGTGTGCATGGTTGTCGTCTTCACCTCATTTGGTGTATGACGAGTGGGCTTGGGAAGGTTAAATTGATGATTCGACTGAGTCGCATGGTTTTAAGAAAATTGGGTCGGGGTTAACAAGAAGGGCTAGAATATCCCTCGGGTGAAAGACCTGGTAATTAGATCTGCACTCTGTTGGTATAAGAGCCCATAAAGTGTGTCGGTGTACGCGAAACCGTTGGTAGTAGTCCATGAATTCCATGTCGGTCGGGTGCCGTTGGTGTAAGTCCATAAATACCCACCCCTAAGAAAAACCCTGGATTTATATAAACATGTCATTTCATGTGTAACATAGATGACGGTGGCACTGCATTGTGTTGTGGGAGTCGGTGGAGACTCGGGGTAAACTGCATGAGTGAGTCTCATCTCATTTCATAGCATGACATGGTAGAATTCCAACCTAGAATTGCATATTCTTACTTGGAATGTTGATGGGAATATGAAATGTTAAATGTGAACATTGCATGTGCACTTAGGTGGGGAGTAGCCTCTGTAGGAAATACTCTACTGGGCGTGGCTCACCCTATACGGGAAATATTTCAGGTACAGGATATACGCCGGTGGACGGCTCTCATTCAAGGCCGCAAGGGTGAAGAAAGTCGAATGTGGCTTTATTTTGTGTTGATGTAAAATATTTGTGAAAAGAATGTTTTAAGCATTTAATCTTTTAAATTGTAATAGAACTTATATGGACTATTGTTAAACTAACCTTGCATGTTTTGATATAAATATGGATGATTGGACCCGGTGTGGTCAAGTTTTACTTATAAATGGACCTTGTGTAGTCATTGTGTTATATGAGACCTTGGATAGGTCATGTTAATGTATATTGCACAGGTCGTGTTTTGGGTAGTGCTCCCCGTACGAAGGAGACTCTGCCCAATTTTTGTTAAATTAAGGACCTCGGTAAATGGGGCATAACAGTGTGATATCAAGCTACTCGGTATCCACGGGTATTCCGCAGGTTGATGGGTAATCAACGAACCCCTGAATTTTGGGGCGTCACAATACATCCCCCATCCACTTGGTTGACTACTCAGAGAGGACCTTGGCACATCACTGGGATCAGTTATATCCCAAGATTAGGCATTTTCTGCCAATGTGTTAAAATACTCGAGGGCCTTATTGGGATCCTTAGAAACTCTTCATTGCACATCATGTCGATGGCCTAGTGTAATTCCTTCATAGAAGAAACTCACAAATTTTCATGGTTCGAATCCATGATGTGGAATGGAGTGTAACAAGTCCTTCTATCCATCCCAACATTGATAGAATTGCTCATTTGGTTTTTTTGAAAAGTTTTGAATTTGTTTTTTAAGAGAGTTGTCTTAGGCACCGGAAATAACTTGTTTAAAAATTTGGAAAGCATTTGTGCCCAAGAACTTATCAAGCGGGATTTCAACGAGTTCAACAAAGTTTTAGATTTGCCCTTGAGGGAGAAAGGAAACAATTTCATGCGTCCCATATCTTCCATGGCATAATTTGTGATGAATGTTCCAACTCTTCCTCAAATTCCTTAATGTGAAGGTAATGATTTTCTCATTCCACTCCGTGGAATTGAGGAAGTAATTGCAACATGCCCGTTTTAACATGGAAATCATACGCTTGCATAGGTAGAAGTATGCATGAGGGGGTGGTGCTTCGAGTAGGTTGGAGATAATCTCTTATTGACCTTGTTGGAGGGTCAATTGGGAGATTATTTCCTTCATTTCTGGGAGGGGGAATTGCATTCAGGGTTTGGTAGTCGGGGGTTTTGCATTCCCCCACCTCTTAGAATATTGGCACCATCATCCTCGAAATTGTCTTTGACATCCTCGTGTGGGTCTTGGTCTATATTCATATTTGGTCCTAGGGCATGTCTCACTAGTCTATTTTGATCGTCATGTCCCTACATGCAAAAACACTACTTAGAATTGAAAAAAGAATGTATATAAATATGTACCAAGGAGCAACGTACCTCAATCCATGATCAGAATCACAGGACTTACCTCCATTGTCCCCAAATCACCTTTGAATTCAACGCTTAAACTTCCCTGGCAATGACCCCAAAAATGCTTTAATGGTTTTTCCCAACAACGGTGCCAAAAATGCTTGAATGATTTTCCCCGGCAATGGCACCAAAAATGTTTGAATGGTTTTCCCTAATCTCTAAACATGAGCCCGAATTATGTGTATATGGCTTATACGAATTGGTGAGTGTCACTCTCCCTCGGATTCAAATGCAAGAAATAAAAAAATCATGTATGTGAACAAAACGTGTGTGTGTGTGTGTGCAAAAGTGCTCCCCAAGAGTAGAGAGACTTGCAATGTCATGCTTTACTTAGGATGTGTATTCCAAGGTCATCTCCTTAGGGAAGGAAAGGTCAAATGTTTTGGAAGGCTAACTTGTAACGAAATAAAAATTGAAAAATCTTGTGAATTGTGTTTTGGTGAGTTGTGTTTTGGTAAAAATGCAAGAAAACATGGTTGGTTAATCCATAGAGGTCATTCCAATGGGAATATCAAATCAACTCAATTCATTCAACCAATGGTGTCTTGGTATTTGATTGATTTGTAGGAAGTGAGGGACTAATATGGTTGTGTTATACAAAAACATACCCCATGACAAGTCTATAGTGTATCAAGAGCCCATAACCATGTCTGCACTCAACCTAGTCAAACCAAACACTTTACACTATGACAAAAAATGAAAGAGAGTCAATTTCACATACCCAAGAGAAAATTCCCCTTGGATTAGCCAACTAAAAGTCTAGCTACTCCTAGTAAAGGGAAGAACAAACATAATGTAAAGAGACATGGTAATGAAATGAAACATGAAACTTGTATTGTTGAGAGAAAATGGTTTAACGTACGAGAGCAAATTCATTCATACCCAGAATACAAAGATTGAAGACAAAATACCCAAATGTAGAAATGGAAATAGTAGAGCATTTAGATAAACTTGATTACAACTTGAATAAAGGAGTTTAAAGGGAAAGATTACAAGTAAAATAAAGCTAACTACAATTAAAATGGTGAAGGAAATGTAAAAATCTAACTTTCTCACTCTAAAACTTCATCTTCAACCTTGAAGCTTCACTCTCTAAAAGCATGTAAAAATATGAATAATGGTGTAAGACCCTTTGATTTTCGTCCAACCCTCTCCCTTAGCAAGTGTGAACTGAATTGTACTGATTGGGGAGAGGTTGGACACTTCCATAACAAGTTTAGTCCAAGCATGGCCTTCCAATGCTTCACCAACCACCCTTCTTCTCTCTCTTGATTCCCTCCTCTCTCGTCTTTCAAATCTAACTTTAGGGATTAGGAGATCATCATGGGGTGTCAAATATGTTAGGGTATGGTTTGGATGACAAGAGGTGGGTCCCCTGAAGTAGGTGGAGTCGTGTGAGCAGGTGTTTGGCAAACCTGGGCAAAACCTACTAGTAGAATGTAAGAAAACCTACCAGTAGGTTTTTTTCAGTAAGATTTTCTATCGATAGGTTTTTGCATGGCTGAGGTAGAAGAATTCCAATAACATTGTCTACCGATAGGTTTTTGCATGGCTAATGTAGAAGAATTCTAGTAGTATTTTCTACAGGTAGGTGTTGAGTCTTATACCGGTAGGTCTTGATTGACTTCTACCGGTAGGTCTTGGTTGCCTTCTACCGGTTGGTTTTGTCATGCTTTGGAATTTCCTTGGTCCCTTGAGGTCCTAAGCCATCCGTTAATCAATTCCTTCTTCCCCATCACCTTTGAATATTTGATTGGATGCTTCATACACAACCTTACCTACTTTTTGCCTACAATCACACAAATCTCCATTAATTCTGAATTTAAAATCATTTCCCCCAATTTTCACCACAAACAAGTAATACGGGTGCAAAAGAGATGCATGATATGCAATATTCTATACTCATCACCATGACACTAGACTCAACAGACTTTTTTCCATTGGGTAATAATTCTTCAAATTTTGGAACGCATGGTCTAACAGTGGACATATGTATAACAGACTCAACATTATTTATAGACTCTTACAATGTGTGCAACTCTTTTTTATTGGAAGTTTTTCAAACAAACTATAAGTTAATTACTCAATGTAATTCACTTCTTGTAAATCTTCCTCCTCCCTAGGTTGCTTAGGAATATCAAACACATTAAATTCCAATATCATATTACCAAATGAAAGTTTCATGATCTCATTCCTAGAATTAATCGAAGCATTAGATGTAGTAAGGAACGAACGACCCAAAATGACAAGAATTTGTGTAGAGACATGCAAAATTAACTTAAACAAGCACATCCTCAACAACTCTTCGTAAAATTTTCACAAATCGATCAGCCAACTACAATGTGACATTTGTGGGTTTCAACTCTCCCAATCCTAATTGCTCGTATACTGTATACCGGAGTAAATTGACAATGGCTTCAACATCAAGCAAAGCTTTCTCAATTCTGAAGTTGTATACTAATATTTGCAATTTTCTTGCCACAGGACAAATGTACCCCACACTAGAGCCTGAAAGACAAGAGAAGATTTATGGCAGATGTGAAAGTACTTCTACTTCGACAACCCATACATATTCAAGTATTTCCCTGATCAAGTTATGATGAGGTGCATACCAGAAAATAAACAGCGGGATGTTCTTTCTTTTTGCCATTCTGAAGTGTGTGATGGGTACTTCTTATCCAAGAAGACTTCAGCTATGATTTTACAAAGTGGAACATTGATTCAAGATTATATTTCATTTTCCAAGCAATGTAATAGGTGTCAGAGGCTGGGAAGTGCGACCCCTGGGAATATGATTCCCTTTTCCCCCATTCTTGTCATTGAAATTTGTGATTGTTGGGGCATCGATTCATGGGTACATTCTGTGAAACCTGGGAAAAATTTGAATTTTTTCTGAAAAAAGAGCAAAATGGTAATTTGTCATCCTAATACGTATTTAAAATACATATTTTAATAGAGCTCGGATGGGACAATGGACCTCACCGTTGGATTCGCATCACGAAACCTAGCTGCCCTGTCAATTTTCGTCGAATTTTGAGATAGTCGAGTTTTTCGCGTTTTTCGAGGCGAGGGGCGTCCAGTGACCCCCAAAAATGAAATTTTAATAAAAATTTTGAAAGTTAAAAAAAATTTTAAATAAATTTCATATAAAATATTTTGAGCTTAACCGGTACAAAATAAATCGTTCCAGGATAAAAACGGACCCGTATCAGTGAGGGACACGTGGCACGACTCGGGCCAAGTATTGGAAAGTATAAATAGGGCTAAATCAGATATTTTGCTGAAGGATCTCTGCATTTCAGCTGGTTCCAACGTGTGAGAGCAAGAGGGAGAGAAAAAGGGAGAAAACAAATCCTCCTTCGCCGATTCTCAGAGTTCCGTCGCTCGAATCAACTCGGATCAAGAGCCAAAGTTCATCTCCTCGACGAGGGCTACGTGTACGTACCAAAAAGAGTGATTTCACCGAAGATCCAAGAGGAGACTTTGGGGAAAATCAAATTTTTGAGGTTGATTTAGTGTTATAGAAGTTCTTACACTTCTATTGAGTTAGAGTTCCCTCCTACCTTGGTTTTATTCTTACCTTAAGTGGGCTTTTAGTAACTGAAATTGGTTTATATGTGGGCTGTCCAAGGGCTGTCCAAATGGACTGTTTTGTGCACTAATTAAGAGTTGTTTTGTGCACTAATTAGGGGCTATTTTGTGCACTAATTAGGGACTGTTAAGGGGCTGAATTTGGGTTGTTTAAGGGGCTTTTAAGGGCTGAATTATAGACTATTTTTATGCCATGTTATGGACTGAAATTGTGACTATTTTTGGCGGACTGTTTTTATATGGTGGTTTGTATGGGCTGTTTTGTGGTTTAGATAAGAGCCGTTACGTGGGCTATTACATGGGCCGTTATGTGTTATATTATGCCTTAATGATTAGGTGTGTTATTAGCCAAAACGTTGCGATATCACTTGCCTATGATTATGAAAGTGAAATTATGGACTTATGACATGATTTATGATTGGAAATGCAATTGTTGGTATATGCATGTTATGATATATTGAATTTGTGACAAATATGGTATCTATATGCTTAGAACATAACTTATCATGATATGTTGAGATTGTTCATATGTCATTCATAGCATATTGAACATTGTATCATTGTGCATAGAGGCATCACATTCATGGGCATAAGTCATGAGTGTGGGTGTGTGAGATGCATGGTTGATCAAATACCTTGTTTGGTGGTTTCTATGTGGGTTCGGGAAAAAGTGGATCGAAGATCCCCTTTGCATGGTCGCATGGAAGAAAACTTGTGTCGGGTATAGCAAGTAGGGCTAGACTCTCCCTCGGGTGCAAGACCCGGTGACTTGGTTATACACTCCCCTGTGGTGAAATTCCAGAAAAGTGTAGTATGGTATACGGAACCGACGATATAAAATCCAAAATCTGTTGCCCAACAAGACACAAGATTTTGATTTATAAGAAAATACTCATTTAATGAGTACCATCCAATAATGATCTGATTTATAAAACGCATGATTTTTTATTCAATGCGATCATTGGATGTATTTCCTTCGAAGACGGGTCATTACACATTGGCATTGCATTGTGTTGTGGAAGTCAGTGAGGACTTGGGTTTAAGTGCATGAGTGAGTATCATCTTATTTCCTGGCATGACATGGTTGCATTTCAACATTGAATACATATTCTTGTATGAATGGTTGTTAAATGTTAAATGTTGCTTATACACATTGCATATGCATTTAAGGTGGGGAGTAGCCCTAGTAGGAGTTTTTCTCTACTGGGTGTTGGCTCACCCTATAAGGGAAATATTTCAGGTACGGGTCATACGCCGAGGGATGGCACTTACTCGGGCACTTAAGGAGGAAGAAAAGCCGACTTGTGGCTTTCAATCCATTTCTTTTGTAAAATTAGACTTGTAATTAAATTTTGGCATGTAATGTGTAAAGGAATTGTGATAGAATCTATATCGACTGTTTTAATATAATCTTGCATGTTTGTATGAATATGGATAATTGGACCCGGTGTGGTCATTGTTGAATATAGGACCTCGGATGGGTCTTGTTATTATATAATGCATAGGTTGTGTTTTGAGTAGAGTTCTCCTTACAAAGGAGACTCTGCCCAAATTTTAATAAAGGATGGACCCCGGTAAATGGGGCATAACGTTGAGATATCGAGTTACTCGGTATCCATGGGTATTCCGCGGGTTGATGAGGAATCAACGGACCCCCGGATTTTGGGGTGTCACAGCTTGGTATCAGAGCTTAGGTTATCCGATTTACCTAGGGCTTGTTGGGCATTGGGACTAGACCATTGCATGCATTGTGCATCTCATCTTATGTGCTTAAATTGTTACATGTTTTGTGCAACGTGTTATGTGAAACATGATTATTTGCTAGGGGATTATGTGAATGATATACATGGTAAAATGTATATGGAAATAGACACTAGGGTTAGAAAACATAACCTTGGGAGTCGAAAAAAAAATGAATGGAATAGTTCAAGTTTAAATGTTTTCTAGTGGATGGTATAGACTCTACTAGGAAAACAAGGAGAT
This sequence comes from Ilex paraguariensis, assembly GCA_963454935.2. Classification (NCBI taxonomy): domain Eukaryota; kingdom Viridiplantae; phylum Streptophyta; class Magnoliopsida; order Aquifoliales; family Aquifoliaceae; genus Ilex; species Ilex paraguariensis. Next base: position 135,146 of record CAUOFW020000991.1, read on the forward strand.
AAAATCTCAATGTTTCAAGTTTGATCCCTACATTGGAATGTTATTTGATGTGAATATTCTATTGTCATTTGACATGTGTGTAGATGGCAACAAGAGGAAGAGGACGCGGCCGAGGTCGAGGCGGTGGGTGGAACAACCAACCACCACCTACTGCTAACCAACAAGCCTTCATAAAGGCTCTTGGTGCTGTAGTTGCCACTATCACACAGACGGGTACAAGTGGAGGCCAAGGAGGCTCCAGTTATCTCCAGAAGTTCAAGGCACATCAATTGCCAATCTTCATGGGAGGGGCGGACCTGATGGTAGCTAATCATTGGTTCCGGCAGGTTGACAAGATCTTGAGGGCAATGGAGATCACCTCTGATGCCACAAGGATAACTCTAGCTACATTCCAGCTGGAGGGGGAATCCCAAGTATGGTGGGATTGGGTGAAAGACTCCAAGAACTTGGAGGCCATGACATGGGTAGAGTTCAAGGAACTCTTCATGGGGAAATACTTCCCGGCTGCTGTGAGGCATGCGAAGGCCCGGGAGTTCCTAGATTTGAGGCAAGGAACGATGTCCGTGATGGAATACGTGGCTAAATTCACTGAGTTAGCAAGTTTCGCTGACCAATATGTGGCCACAGATATGGCCAAGATTAGGAAATTTGAGGATGGGCTGAAGTTATCCATCCGGGGTAAGATTGTGGGTCTTCTCCTACAAGACTTCGATTTGATGGTCACCACAGCCATGGCCATTGAGAGAGAGGTGGATGACGCAAGGAGCATCCGGGAGTCTGGTGCAAAAGACAAGAAGAAGGAGGGTCAATCCTCTTCTTCTAGCTCGAGGAAGAAGTAGAGGACTTCTATTCCACTAGGGTTTCAGGGACAGGGCCGCAGTTATAAAGGCCAAGGCCAAGGTCAATTCTCCCAAGGTGGGAGAAATCAGAGGCCTTCCTACCAGGCTAGCCAGAGGACTTGCTATCATTGCCACCAACCGGGTCATATTAAGAGGGATTGTCTTCAGAGGCAGGGATCCCAAGGTCATGGGTCATCACAGTCTCAGACTTCCATGGGACAACCACAGACGCAATATGCTCCTCACTACCCTACTATGGGTCAGGGCAACCAATACCAATTACAGGGTGCAGCACAAGGCCCTACTACTTCTCGTGCGGGGACACCGCAAGCTAGTCAGATGGGGCAAGGCATGGGTCGAGGACGAGGCCAGGACTCACAAGCTGGGACTTTAGGGACTCAGGGGTGTGTCTACGCCATTATGCCACAGACTGAGCTGGCAGATCCATCGATGATATAGGGTACATTCTTACTCTCTTAGTTGTGGGCTAAAGTATTGTTCGATTCTAGTGCATCTCATTCATTTATTGCTGCATTTTGTGTGGATGACTTGGGCTTAGAGGTTGAGACCTTAGAAGAGCCGTTGCATGTGAGTTCTCCCCTAGGGGTTGGGGTGAGAATTGATTAGATATGTCAGGGTTGTGAGTTAGAGATCTCGGAATTTTACTCACCATAGACCTTAGGGTCATGGACATGTCAGAGTTTGATGTAATCCTTGGGATGGATTGGTTGACAGCACACCGAGTCATCATTGATTGTGATCGAAAGAGGGTCACGGCTTATACCCCTGATGGTGTTTGTTTCAAGTTTCAGGGGAGAAACAGTATGATTTACCCCAAGCCGTGTATGACTCTAGATGGCACAGACAGTTGATGGGTTGGCTTGCTAGCCTTACCCTGGAGGACGAGGTGAGGCAGGAGTTCGGTCTACCTCAGGTTGTGTGCGAGTATGAAGATATATTTCCGGATGAACTACTGGAATTACCTCCACATAGGGATGTAGACTTCACTATTGAGTTGTATCCGGGTACATCGCCTATCTCTATGACTCCGCATCGGATGGCACCAACTGAGTTGCAAGAACTCAAGGTGCAATTGCAAGAATTGTTGGACAAGGGGTTTATTAGACTGAGCACTTCACCTTGGGGCACTCTAGTCTTGTTTGCTAAGAAGAAAGATAAGACTCTTCGGTTGTGTATTGATTACCGGCAATTGAATAGGGTCACTATCAAGAATAGGTACCCTTTACCGAGGATTGATGACTTGTTTGATCAGCTAAGAGGGGCACGGGTCTATTCCAAGATAGATCTTCGTACCGGTTACCATCAGTTGAGGGTTAGGGAGGAAGATATCCCTAAGACGACGTTCAAAACGTGGTATGGGCATTTTGAGTTCACAGTGATGCCATTTGGGTTGACGAATGCTCCAGCGGCATTCATGGACCTCATGCACAGGGTGTTCCAACCCTATTTAGATCAATTTGTTGTAGTTTTTGTTGATGACATCTTGATCTACTCCAAGTTTGAGGAGGAGCATGAGGGTCACTTGAGGATTGTTCTCCAGACATTGAGAGAGCATCAGTTGTACGCCAAATTCAGCAAGTGTGAATTTTGGCTTACAGAGGTAAAGTTTTTGGGGCATGTAGTGTCAGCTTCAGGTGTATCTGTGGACCCGGAGAAGGTTGAGGCAGTTATGAATTGGGAGAGACCGAAGTCAGTCTTCGAGATACGTATTTTCTTGGGATTGGCAGGGTACTACCGGCAATTTATTGAGGATTTCTCCCAATTGGCTGCGCCTATGACGAAGTTGACCCGGAAAGAGGTCAAGTTTATGTGGAATGATTCTTGTGAGAATGCATTCCAGGAGTTGAAAAGGAGGCTTACTTCGGCTCCTATTCTGATAGTTCCAAAACGGGGACAGAGGTACACGATCTATTGTGATGCCTCGAAGGACGGGCTGGGATATGTTTTGATGCAGTCCGGGAGGGTAGTAGCTTATGGTTCTCGGCAGCTAAAGAATCACGAGCAGAATTACCTCACACATGACATGGAGTTGACGGCCATTGTCTTTTCCTTGAAGGCTTGACGTCACTACCTGTATGGCGAGCAGTTTGAAGTGTTTTCGGACCACAAAAGTCTGAAGTATATTTTCACTCAGCAGGACCTCAACATGAGGCAACGCAGGTGGATGGAATACCTAGAGGACTACGACTTCACTTTGCATTACCATCCCGGTAAGGCAAACGTGGTGGCTGATGCACTTAGCCGGAAGTCGCGGGGAGTTATGGCTAGTATGGCTTCCCGGGAGTGGAGGATGCTCGAGACTGTGGGACAGTTTGGATTATGTTATATGGGTCAAGCTCAGGGTACTTTGGGGAGTTTGGTGGCTACGCCGTCTCTACTGAGCAGGGTGATTGAGTCCTAGGGACAAGATACCGAGTTAGTGTCCATTAGGGACCGAGTATGGTTGGGTACGGGTGATGAAGGCTGGGTCATTCACACAGATGGTAGTCTTCGGTTCAGGGGACGGATTGTGGTTCCCCAATCTGCGAAGCTTAGAGAGAAGATCCTCAGGGAAATTCATTGCTCCCGTTTTGCGGTTCATCTAGGGAGCATGAAGATGTATCATGATCTTCGTCGCCAGTATTACTAGAGTGGAATGAAGAGGCAGGTTGGCGAATTTGTCAGTCGATGTCTCACGTGTCAGCAGGTTAAGGCTAAACACCAGAGACTAGTAGGTTTACTCCAGCCTTTGGAGGTAGCTGAGTGGAAGTGGGAACATATCACGATGGATTTTGTGACCCATTTGCCACAGACATCACGAGGTCATGATACGGTGTGGGTGATAGTGGACCGGCTTACTAAGTCGGCACACTTTTTAGCTGTGCGGATGACCTTCACACTGGAGGAATTCTGCAGGTTGTATATGCAGAAAATAATCCGGCTGTATGGAGTACCTGTATCTATTGTATCGAACCGAGATCCCAGGTTTACGACTCATTTTTAGAAGAGTTTCCAGCGAGCCATGGGGACACAGTTAATGATGAGCACTGCTTTTCATCCCCAGAAGGATGGTCAGTCTGAGAGGACTATCCAGATTTTAGAGGACATGCTACAAGCATGCGTCCTAGATCTCAAGGGTAGTTGGGAAGATCACTTACCCATGGTGGAGTTCGCATACAATAACAGTTACCAGGCGAGCATACAGATGGCACCCTATGAGACGCTATATGGGAGGCCATGTCGTTCTCTGGTTTGTTGGACGGAGGTAGGAGAGAGGTCTTCTACGGGTCCGGAATTAGTTAGAGACACCTCAGAGAAGGTGGACTTAATTTGGAACGTCTTCTCACGGCTCAAAGCCGGCAAAAGAACTATGCTGATAGACGGCGGTGACCTCTAGAGTTTGAGGTGGGAGATCATGTCTTCTTGAAGGTTATGCCTAAGAGAGGAGTGGTCCGGTTTGGTAAGCAGGGGAAGCTATCGCCGAGATACATCGGACCCTTCGAGGTACTTGAGAGAGTGGGTACAGTTGCTTACCGGTTGGCGTTACCGCCAAATCTATCGGGTGTTCATGCAGTATTCCATGTCTCTATACTCCAGAAGTATACTCCAGATCCGACACATGTGGTGGATTGGGGTGAGTTGATTGTTGATGCGGATGGGACCTTCGAGGAGGGACCGGTGGGCATCATAGATAGCCGAGAACAGGTTTTGCGAGGCAAGACCATGCAGCTAGTGAAGGTGCTGTGGCAGCATTAGGGAGTAGAAGAGGCGACATGGGAGCGCGAGGACACTATCCGTACCAATTACCCTTTCTTGTTTGAGAATGTAGGTACATTGTTATGGTCATTTAGCATTAATTGACTGTTGCATATGCATGTGATTGTATGTGCATGTGTATGTGAATTTTGAGGACGAAATTCTTTTAAAGGGGGAAGAATGTGAAACCCGGGAAAAATTTAAATTTTTTTTTTTAAAAAAGGGCAAAATGGTAATTTGTCATCCTAATGCGTATTTAAAATACATATTTTTATAGAACTCGGATGGGACAATGGATCTCACCATTGGATTCGCATCGCGAAACCTACCTGTCTTGTCAATTTTTGTCGAATTTCGAGATAGTCGAGTTTTTTACGTTTTTCGAGGCGAGGGGCGTCCGGTGACCCCCAAAAATGAAATTTTAATAAAAATTTTGAAAGTTGAAATTTTTTTTAAATAAATTTCATATAAAATATTTTGAACTTAAACCGGTACAAAATAAATTGTTTCGGGGTAAAAACGGACCCGAATCAGTGAGAGACACGTGGCGCGACTCGGGCCAAGTATTGAAAAGTATAAATATGGGCTAAATCAGATATTTTGCTGAAGGATCTCTGCATTTCAGCTGGTTCCAACGTGTGAGAGCAAGAGGGAGAGAAAAAGGAGAAAACAAATCCTCTTTCGCCGATTCTCAGAGTTCCGTCGCTCGGATCAACTCGTATCAAGAGCCAAAGTTCATCTCCTCGACGAGGGCTACGCGTATGTACCAAAAAGAGTGGATTTCACCGAAGATCCAAGAGGAGACTTTGGAGAAAATCAAAGCTTTGACGTTGATTTGGTGTTATAGAAGTTCTTACACTTCTATTGAGGTAGGGTTCCCTCCTACCTTGGTTTTATTCTTACCTTAAGTGGGCTTTTAGTGGCTGAAATTGGTTTATATGTGGGCTGTCCAAATAGAGTGTTTTGGTGCTGAAATTGGGGCTGTTTTGTGCACTAATTAAGGGTTGTTTTGTGCACTAATTAAGGGCTATTTTGTGCACTAATTAGGGACTGTTAAGGGGCTGTTAAAAGGTTGAATTATGGACTGTTTTTAGGCCATGTTATGGACTGAAATTGTGACTATTTTTGGACTATTTTTGCGGACTGTTTTTAGGCTATTTTGTGGGCTATATACGGGCTGTTATATGGTGGTTTGTATGGGCTGTTTTGTGGTTTAGATAAGAGCCGTTACGTGGGCTATTACATGGGCCGTTATGTGTTATATTATGCCTTAATGATTAGGTGTGTTATTAGCCAAAAGTTGTGATATCACTTGCCTATGATTATGAAAGTGAAATTATGGACTTATGACATGATTTATGATTGGAAATGCAATTGTTGGTATATGCATGTTATGATATATTGAATTTGTGACAAATATGGTATCTATATGCTTAGAACATAACTTATCATGATATGTTGAGATTGTTCATATGTCATTCATAGCATATTGAACATTGTATCATTGTGCATAGAGGCATCACATTCATGGGCATAAGTCATGAGTGTGGGTGTGTGAGATGCATGGTTGATCAAACACCTTGTTTGGTGGTTGGTATGTGGGTTCGGGAAAAAGTGGATCAAACATCCCCTTTGAGTCGCATCGTTACATGGAAGAAAACTTGTGTCGGGTATAGCAAGTAGGGCTAGACTCTCCCTTGGATGCAAGACTTGGTTATACACTCCCCTGTGGTGAAATTTCGAAAAAGTGTAGTATGGTATACGGAACCGGCGGTATAAAATCCAAAATCCGTTGCCCAACAAGATACAAGATTTTGATTTATAAGAAAATACTCATTTAATGAGTACCATCCAATAATGATCTGATTTATAAAACGCATGATTTTTTTATTCAAAGCAATCATTGGATGTATTTCCGTCGAAGACGGGTCATGACACATTGGCATTGCATTTTGTTGTGGAAGTCAGTGAGGACTTGGGTTTAAGTGCATGAGTGAGTATCATCTTATTTCCTGGCATGACATGGTTGCATTTCAACATTGAATACATATTCTTATATGAATGGTTGTTAAATGTTAAATGTTGCTTATACACATTGAATATGCATTTAAGGTGGGGAGTAGCCCTAGTAGGAGTTTTTCTCTACTGGGTATTTGCTCACCCTATACGGGAAACATTTCAGGTACGGGTCATACGCCGAGGGACGGCACTTACTCGGGCACTTAAGGAGGAAGAAAAGCCGACTTGTGGCTTTCAATCCATTTCTTTTGTAAAATTAGACTTGTAATTAAATTTTGACATGTAATGTGTAAAGGAATTGTGATAGAATCTATATCGACTATTTTAATATAATCTTGCATGTTTGTATGAATATGGATAATTGGACCCGGTGTGATGAATGTTTACTTATAATTGGACCGGTGTGGTGATTGTTGACTATTGGACCTCGGATGGGTCTTGTTATTATATAATGCACAGGTTGTGTTTTGAGTAGAGTTCTCCTTACAAAGGAGACTCTGCCCAAATTTTTAATAAAGGATGGAGCCCGATAAATGGGGCATAACGTTGAGATATCGAGTTACTCGGTATCCACGGGCATTCTGCGGGTTGATGAGTAATCAACGGACCCCCGAATTTTGGGGTGTCACACATTCCCTATGTCCTTTGGCTACATTTACATACTCCTAACAGTCGATGATGTTTCCAAGTGGGTTGAGGCAATTCCGACCAAGACCAATGACCACCGGGTCGTGGTCAAGTTCTTAAAAAAAAATATTTTGTCTAGGTTTGAGAAGTCTCAAATGATGATAAGTGATGGTGGTTCACATTTCTACAATAGGTCATTTGCTTCTTTGATGCATAAATATAGCATAACACATAAGGTGTCCACCATTTATCATCCACAGACCAATGACCAAGCCGAGTTGGCCAATAGGGAGATAAAGAACATACTTGAGAATACGATTAACCAGAACTGAAAGGATTGGTCACTTAGATTAACAGATGCCTTGTTGACTACTACACTATTTATAAGGCCATTCTTGGTATGTCTCCCTATAGGTTAGTCAATGGCAAGGCCTATCAATTGCCGGTGGAGATGGATCACAAGACATATTGGGTCATAAAAACTTTGAATTTTCACCTAAGACTAGCTAGGGATCATAGGAAGTTGGAGATAAATGAATTGGAGGATATTCGTAGAGATGCATGTGAGAGCTATAGAATTCACAAAGAAAGGGCTAAAATTTTTCATGACAAATCCATTTTGAGAAAAACATTCGACCTCGGCCAAAAAATGCTCTTGTATAATTCTCGCCTCTCAATTTTTCAAGTGAAACTTTGATCGAGATGGGGTGACCCTACATTGTCAAGGTGGCCTACCCACATGGAGCCGTGGATATAGAATACCCTAAGTAGGGTAAGACCTTCAAGGTCAAGGGTCAAAGACTTATACCATTTTTTGAGGGTTTTGAACTTCAGGAAGTTGAGGAGGAGTTAGTGGATCTGGTATATCTGGATATTGTGGAGGCATAACTGTTTAATTAGATATTAGTGTACAATTGTTTTCCTTTCTACTTTACTTTACAAGTTAAAATTTTCACTTACTTTCAATCGTACATAGTGTTATTTCTTTGTGTGTGCAACTAGCGGTGTTTTTGTTAAAGCTCATTGCGAGATGTTCTCTTACCCTTCTTGTCTTTTAATATCTGTCATCTCATTGCATTTCTTTTTGTTGCATTAAGGACAATGCGCAGTTCAAGTTGGGGGTGAGGTGCACCATTTGCATGATTCACCATTTTGTTTTGTTGATAATACCATTTTGTGGTGAGATACACCATTTACACGTTCCATCATTTTTTTTGTATAGAATAGTTAAAAATTTTGAAAATATTTTGTGAAAAATATCTTATATTGAACTATATTCCCCATTCATAATTGTTATGGGATTTGTGATTGCTTGATCTTCATTTTGAACTTTGAACACATTAGCACACCATAGAAGTTTATCTTATGCCTGAGTATCACATACGTGTTTTCATTCAAACTCAATTATAGTGCACCTTGAATGTTTTATTTTGACAATTTACTGATTGGATCCACATTTTAGAGCTTGACATACAAAGTGCAGATGAAGTAAGTAGCCATGTGAGATTTAGTGCTAATCCTTGTTTGAGGGAACTTACATTTTGTAAACCCCCACATTCATATCTTTATATAGCAACGTAATTATTTTTTTGAAATGTTTATATATATAATGATGTATGCATGATATATGTAGATTCTAAGTGTAGAAATAAAAATGTTAGTTGAGATAATAGGGCATGTTGTAGAAGTTTGGAAGTATTCCAGAGTGAAAGCACACTTTAGAGAGAGTTTGAGTTGGAAAGAGTTTTGATACATCCCTAGTGTTTGGATCATAACTTTTTACTTTGACGTCCATTTGATCTAAAATTTGGATAGTAGATAGTATACTTCAAGGGCTACAAAAGCGTATTTCACAAAAACTTTCTAAATCAACCTTTAAATAGGCCAAAACTTCACTGGACGTTTCAGCAAAACTGGGAGGACGTTCGAACGTGAATGGACGTTTGAACGACATTGAGTCCCAGTACTTTGGTGTCTGCAGAACTCTGATGGAAATGAAAAAGAATTGGGAGCAACCAACGTTCGAACACCAAAGTGACATTCGAACGTAAACCATAAAAATATACTATTGATGTTCGAACGCCAAATGATGTTTGAATGTGAGTTATAGATTCTGAGTTTCAGATTCGCACACAGGGGACCATTTGGCCTCCTATAAATGTATAAGGACACCTCTTTTAACCCCATTCCAACATTTCTAACCCTAGAAAGTCTTAGAAAGGAAGAAAGAAGAAGAAAAACACAAGATCAAGGAGGATTTTCATATTGAAGTGCATCAAATCTCAAGTTCTTCACATAAAACTAAAGAAGAAGGTAGGGGTTTTCTTCCACTCTTGTTCATTGATGATAGGGATTATATATACATATGTTTTGACTATTAATCATATATATTTGTTATGGAATTCTTGTTTCTTGATGTTCTTGCAAACCTTACCATGTTTTGAAAGAATTTATGGTTTGATATCCATACAAATTCATGTTCTTGATGTCAAAACGTAGTTTTGAGAAAAATAGATTTTTCTTTTTGATATTCTTTTGTTCTTGATTCAAAAATTGTGGTGCTTTGCTTGGAACAATAAAAGCCTATCTTTGGATGATCTCTTTCTTATTTTCTTGAATTGTTATGTTGGAAAAAGACTTGTGAAATTGGGGGTTTTGAAATTACTTGTGATTTGAGAAAATGGTTGGTATTACCTTTCATGTATGGTTTGTTGTGATGGACTTGAATTACCTTCGAGAATTACCATAAAGTGTTAGAGGTTAGTCTATCCCAATGGGGGTGAGATGGTTGCCTAACACATGTAGTGGATTTTTGTTTGTGAAAGCAACCACTTTTATTCACGTAAGTTCGAGGCTGAGGGATGGTATACCTTTCCTTAGAAAGATTCATCAAAGTCATGGGAGACAGTATATGCCCTTCCTAAAGTGGTTTGTGTGGATATGATGGGTGAACGAGGTAGATTTGTCATATAGATTCATGGGAAACAACCAACATACATGAGAATATGGGATGATGCTTTTGAATGATTAATTAATTTCTTCAATTTTGACATGTATATTCCTTTCATTTAACTTATTTTTATTACGATAACTTGAGATCAAATAAATTGTCGGTATTTATTTCAAATTATATATGATATTTTGGAAAGTGAGACCGAACTGTTTTATATGTTTTCTAAATCTTGTTCAAGTTTGGGAGGATGTTGCTGTAAAGCTTAGTGCTCACTCTCTACAAACAATATCTATTCTCAGATTTTGGTTTAGAGGAGGAACTCGAAGGTGATGAGTAGGTAGCTTGGGAAGCACAAATGGACAAAAGCGTGGATCCTGAGGGGGATATCTAGAGTTGATCTCTCCATGTCCTAGACTAGGAGATGTATTGTGATACAATGGATGGATGATATTTTTTTTATTCCACTGCAAAATTAAGTTTGATTTTGAGATGTAATTGTCATAGTTTGACAAATTCTTTTTGGATGTAGATGCCATGGTTTGACATATTCTTTTGGATGACATTGTAGATATTATGTATGATGAATGTAATTTGCCTTATTTATGGACTTTATTAGTTTCTCTTATAATGTGAATAGTTTTAAATTATAATGTTGTCCAAGGTAGATTTTGGGGCATTACACATATACTCGAAGAAATATTTTTTTAAATTCAAAATCCGTTCAATAATCTCATTATGCTTGCTTTGGTTTGAGTGCATATGGATAGTTGATTAAATTTTTCTAAAAATGTCTAGAGATGATCTTAAACCATCTTTGACGTGTGTTAAGTTAGCCTTTTATTGTGAAAAAAATATGTTCCTAGTGTCATGATTAAGCCTTAATTTAAAATTCGTTTCCATGCCAGATGTTTTACGGAGCCAGTGCAAAATGATTACCGCACCTTCGTTTTTTGGAGATTGATTGTGACTAAACATGAAGAAAGGGAAAGGTGGTGAGGAAACAAAAAAATAAAGGTATGAATGGCACCGAATTCAAATTTTGAATGAAAAAGAAGAGAAAAATACAAGAAAAGGGAGAAAAGCAGGTTGGAAAGAAAAGAATTGAAAAGAAAAGAAATGAATGAAAATAAAAAAATTGAAGAAAGAAAGAAAAAGAGGCAAAAAAGTTGAAGTGAAAGTGAAAAGATGAAAAGATGAAAATTCCATAAAAAGGAGATTTTTGATAATAAAGGTCATGTCCTCGGAATAACCTTTTTTATTTCCTTTTACCCTTCGTTTCACTCAACCCAAATATCACCCCAAGGCCTCTTGACAACCCATGAAATCCCTAAATAATCTGGAGAAAGCATGGTGAGAGCACATTTTTTTTAATGAAAAGAAAAGCTGATTGTGCGATCTATTGACCTAAAATTCAATTCATGAGATTATACCTGTAAAATCCGGGTAGATTTAAACTTTTATGAATAAAGGGTAAAATGGTAAATTGTCACCATGATTCGAGTTGTAAATCTGAAATTTTTTGTAACTCGGATGACAAAACGGACCTCACCGTTGGATTCGTCTCGCGAAATCGAGTTACCACGTCAATTTTCGTCGAATTTTGAGATAGTCAAATTTTTCACGTTTTACGAAGCGATCGGGCTTCGGGTGACCCTGTACACGAATTTTTTTATAAAATTTTAAATTTTGGGCAATAAAATAAGATAAATTGAAATAAAAATATTTTAGATTTAAACCGGGGCGAGATTTAATTGTTCGGGACAAAAACGGACCCGGAATTAAAAATGGACATGTGGCCAATTGTGGGCCAAGTGTTCTAAAGTATAAATAGGGGGAAAAATCAGATTTTTCCCCCATTGTTCAGCATCCTCTTCAGCCGATAGAAAAGAGAGGGAAAGGAGAGGGAAAGCTTCAACTTCTCTCTATGATCTACATAATTCTAGTGCTCAAATCCGCTTGGACCAAGAACAAAGATCGTTCTCCTCCTCAAGGGCTACGTCTACGTACCAAAAGGAAGTGATTTCACCGAATAATCAAAGGAAGAATTTTTGGAGATCAAAGCTTTTGGGTTGGTTTTGGTGTTTTAGGGGTTTTCTACACTCCTAAGAGGTAGGGGTTATTCCTACTTTGGATTATTCTTACCTTAGGTGTTGCTAGACTAAGGGTGAAAATTATGTATATGCATATGTATTGTTATACATATATGTCTATGGGTATGAAAGTGAAAAAAATTAGCATAGGAATAGCTTAGGCTAGCTTCTAGCTTGAATTTGGTATATGGAGGTTCCATGTGATTATTTTGTAACTTGGTGAAAACTTAAGGCATGCTATGTGTTTTATAAACTATGCCTTGGAATGTGTTATGTAAATACATGACTTGAATGACTATAAGATGTTTGATAAAATGCCCTAGTGAAATTGAGTGTGTTACTTGCATGATGTTATGTTATAACATGCTTGGGTGATTGTGAAATCATATGCTTAGGATATGGTTTTTGGATGAAGAGTGTTATTGACATATGCATGAAATGATATATTGAGCATAATGAGATATGGTAGTTATATACTTATGATACAATTGCATTGATGTATGAAAATGTTTATATGTTTGTCATAAGCATATTGAGCATTATTTTGTGTGCAATGGAACATCACATTGCATTTGCACGGAAGTGTCTCATTACATGAGTGAGTGCATGTTTGACGTCAATACCACACTTGGTGATTGACGGAAGGCTTGGGAGAGTTGGGTCGAGGACTTAGCTAAGCCGCTTGGTTGCATGATGAATTGGGTTGGGGTAGCAAGAAGAGGCATGACGACCTCTCGGGTGCAAGACCCGGTGATTGGGCTACGCACTCCCTTGGCTCGGCCCATAAAGTGTGTGGGTGTATTCGGAACCCTCGGTCGAAGTCCGTAAATTTCGTGTGGGTTGGAGGCCCTTGGTATAAGTCCATGAACATCCACCCCTATACAAGACCCTAGAGTGATTAACGCCATTGTGTGTAACATAAATGGTGGTTTCGACTAAATTGCCACTTGCATGTGTTGGGGAGCCGGAGAGAGCTCGGAATAAAGTTGCATGGGTGAGTGTCACTTCATTCCATGGCATAGCATTGTTGCATTCCATCATAGGATGCATAAGTGTGAGAAATGCTTGGTTGTGTGTTTGTGTGATGATTACATGAGCATGTGCATCTAGGGGAAGAGTAACCTCTATAGGTTTATCTCTATTGGGCGTTGTGCTCACCCTATACGGGAAACAATTTCAGGTACGGGACACGTTCCGGTGGATGGCTCTCATTCGGGGGCTCTTGGTTGAAGAAAAGCCGGGTTGTGGCTTTTGAATTTAGTTTTTGTAAAACTTTTGGTTAATTTCCATTTTGGCATGTAAAAGTATGGAAATAGTTGTATTAGAACTTGTATTGACTATATTTGGTATCAAATAGATGTTGTATAAGTTTTGGATAACCTTGGATTGGTTTGGATTGGTTTTGGAATGGATTGATTTGGGGTTGAAATCATACACAGTTTACACAGAAATTTCAGACACTGCTTAGTGTTTGAGCCATAACTTTTTATTGTAACGTCCAAATGATCTGCAATTTTTACAGTCGGTAGTAGACACCTAGGGCTACAAAAGTGTTTTTATGAAATTTTCTCAATTCCACTTCTAAACAGGTCAAAACCGCACTGGAAGTTGTAGCAGAACAGAAACTGCATTTTCTTTTCGAACGTAAAGTGACGTTCGAATGGTGCGAGTTTTGAACAGCAAAACCAGCAGAGAACCAAATGTACTGGGAGCTACCTATTTTTCAAAACCAAGGGACGTTCGAATGTGAATAGTGTTGTTCGAACGGTGACTCTAAAACTGAAATTTTTCAAACTATGCACTAAGCTTCCAGGCTTGGATTTCTTTGATTTAAAGAACACCAATGGACTTGGATTTCTCTAGTTCCAAGGATACAAATGGACACTAATTGAGGTATATTGAGGCTTATTAGACCTTGGTGGATTTAAATGATAACTATTACATATATGCACTAATGTTAAAGTAACCTTGCATGTTTTGCTATAAATATGGATAATTGGACCCGGTATGGTCAATGTTTACTTATAAATGGACCCGGTGCGGTCATTGTTTATATTGGGCCTCAGATGGGTCATGTGAGTTATGTTGCACAGGTTGGGTATTGGGTAGAGTTCCCTGTACAAAGGAGACTCTGCCCAAATTTTGTTAAGTTATGGACCTCGGTAAATGGGACATAACGGTGTGATATCGAGTCACTCGGTATTTACGGGTATTCCGCAGGTTGATGGGTAATCAACGGACCCCCGGATTTTGGGGTGTCACAGCTTGGTATCAGAGCCTAGGTATGTGAATTACCTAGGGCTTGGTTGGGCATGGGTCTAGACCATTACATTCCATATGCATTTCATGTTAAGTTGTCTACTTACTGTATGCTATGTGCTACTTGTTATGTGAATTATATGCATGGTAGAATGTATATGGAAAGGAGAAACACTAGGGTTAGAAAACTCAAGATTATGTTTTAATGTGTAAATGTTTACTAGTAGGTGGCACACGCACTACTAGTAAAACAAGGAGGAAAAAAAAATCGTCAAGTTTAAATACTTGATGCCTAACTTGGGATATTAAGTAACTGATCTATTGCTATCTTATGTGTGTGTAGATGGAAAATAGAGGAAGAGGAAGAGGACGTGGCCGAGGCCGAGGCGGTGGCCGAAACAACAACCAACCACTTCCGGCCTTTGATCACCAAGCCTTTGTAGAGGCTATTGGTGAGGCAGCGGCGACGATTGCACAGGCTAGTGCTACAGCCGCTACCATTGCACAGACTGGTGCAAATATGGGACACGGAGGCTCAAGTAACCTCCAGAGGTTCAAAGCCCATAATCCTCCGGTCTTTTTGGGAGGGGCGGATCCAATGGTAGCCGATCGTTGGATTCGACAAGTGGAGAAGATCTTGAGTGCTATGGAGATCACTTCCGATGCCACCAAGATAACTTTGGCAACTTTTCAGCTGGAAGGAGAGTCCCAGCTATGGTGGGATTGGGTCAAGACCTCAAAGAACTTGGAGATAATGACTTGGGTAGAGTTCAAGGAACTCTTTATGGGAAAGTATTTCCCGGCGACCGCTCGACACGCTAAGGCCAAGGAGTTCCTAGAATTGAAGCAGGGGACTATGAGTGTGCTAGAATACGTGGCCAAATTCACTGAGTTGGCCCGTTTTGCTGATGATTATGTGGCCTCAGACAGGGCCAAAGTACAGAAGTTTGAGGATGGACTGAAGTTGTCTATTCGAGGCAAGATTGTGGGACTTCTCCTGCAAGACCTTGATTTGATGGTCAAGACTGCAATGACTATCGAGAGAGAGGTGGAGGACGCGCGCAACATCCGGGAAGCGGGTGTTAAGGACAAAAGGAAGGAGGGTCAATCATCTTCTTCAGGTGCAGGAAAGAGGCAAAGGACTTCTATTACACAAGGGTCTCAGGGGCAGAGCCGCGGCTATCAAGGCCAAGGCCAGGGCCGATTCTCTCAAGGTGGGGGAAACTTCAGGACCACCTTCCAGACGGGTCAGAAGACTTGCTATTTTTGTCACCAGCCGGGTCACATCAGAAAGGAGTGTCCTCAACGGCAGGGATCCCAGAGCTATGGGACATCCCAATCCCAGCCTTCTGTGGGCCAGTCGCAGATACAGAGTGTTCCTCCTTACCCCACTATGGGTCAAAGGAGTCAGTACCAATCTCAGGGTGCTGCACAAGTGCCTACTACTTCACGAGCAGGGACTTCACAAACAGGCCAGATAGGCCAGGGCATGGGTCGAGGTCGAGGCTCACAAGCCGGGACATCGGGAACCCAAGGGCGTGTTTATGCCATGGTGCCACAGACTGAGTCGACAGATCCGTCGGTAATACAGGGTACATTTCTACTCTCTCGCTTATGGGCAAGGGTATTATTTGACTCTGGTGCATCTCATTCTTTTATTGCTGCATCTTGTGTGAAAGATTTGGGCTTAGAGGTTGAGACCTTAGAGGAACCGGTACATGTGAGTTCTCCCCTAGGAGCTAGGGTGAGAGTTGATCAGATATGTCGGGACTGTGAATTAGAGATCTCGGGGATTCTACTCACTGTAGACCTTAGGGTCATGGACATGTCGGAGTTTGATGTGATCCTCGGGATGGATTGGTTGGCAGCACATCGGGTTGTCATTGATTGTGATAGGAAGAGGGTCACGGCGTATACGCCTGATGGTGTTTGTTTCAAGTTCCAAGGGGAAAAGCACGATGCTTTACCCCAATCCGTGTATGACTCACGATGGCACGGACAGTTGATGGGATGGCTTGCGAGCCTTACTTTGGAGGATGAGGTGAGACAGGAGTTGGGTCTACCTCGGGTGGTATGTGAGTACGAGATGTATTTCCGGATGAACTACCGGGATTACCTCCCCATCGGGATATGGACTTCAGTATCGAATTACATTCGGGTACATCGCCTATCTCCATGACTCCGCATAGGATGGCGCCTGCCGAGTTGCAAGAACTCAAGGTCCAATTGCAGGAATTGTTGGACAAGGGGTTCATTAGACCGAGTACCTCACCTTGGGGCGCTCCGGTGTTATTTGCAAAGAAGAAGGACAAGACCCTTCGATTGTGTGTAGATTATCGGCAGTTAAATCGGGTTACTATCAAGAATAGGTACCCTTTGCCGAGAATTGATGACTTGTTTGATCAGCTGAGAGGGCAAGGGTATACTCCAAGATAGATCTTCGCACCGGGTTACCATCAGTTGAGGGTTAGGGAGGCAGATATCCCTAAGACGGCGTTCAGAACGCGATATGGGCATTTTGAGTTCACAGTGATGCCATTCGGATTGACGAATGCCCCGGCGGCATTTATGGATCTCATGCATAAGGGTTTTTCAACCCTATTTGGATCAGTTTGTTGTGGTTTTTGTGGACGACATCCTGATCTACTCCAAGTCTGAGGAGGAGCATGAGGGTCACTTGAGGATTGTTCTCCAGACCTTGAGAGACCATCAGTTGTACGCTAAATTCAGCAAGTGTGAATTTTGGCTTACGGAGGTGAAATTTTTGGGACACGTGGTGTCGGCTTCGGGTGTATCTGTGGACCCGGAGAAGGTTGAGGCAGTTATGAATTGGGAGAGGCCGAAGTCAGTCTTCGAGATACGCAGTGTCTTGGATTGGCAGGGTACTATCGGAGGTTCATTGAGGACTTCTCTCGACTAGCTGCTCCTATGACCAAGTTGACCCGAAAAGAGGTCAAGTTTGAGTGGAATGACGCTTGTGAGAAGGCATTCCAAGAGTTGAAGAGGAGGCTTACATCAGCTCCCTATTCTGATAGTTCTGGAAAGGGGACAGAAGTATACGGTATACTGTGATGCCTCCAAGGACGACTTGGATGCGTCTTGATGCAGTCCGGGAGAGTGGTAGCTTATGGTTCTCGGCAGTTAAAGAACCACGAGCAGAGTTACCTCACACATGATATGGAGTTGGCAGCCATTGTCTTTGCCTTGAAGGCTTGGCGCCATTATCTATACGGTGAGCAGTTCGAGGTATTTTCAGATCACAAAAGTTTGAAGTACATCTTTACACAGCGGGACCTCAACATGAGGCAACGCAGGTGGATGGAGTTTTCTGGAGGATTATGACTTCACCTTGCATTACCATCCCGGTAAGGCAAATGTGGTGGCTGATGCACTCAGTCGGAAACCACGGGGAATCCTGGCTAGAGTGGCTTCCCGAGAGTGGCAGATGCTCGAGACTGTGGGACAGTTCGGGCTATGTTATATGGGTCAGGCTCAGGGTATTTTGGGGAGTTTGATAGCTACACCTTCCCTACTGAGCAGGGTTATTGAGTCCCAGAGTCAGGACCA
>CAUOFW020000992.1:0-80562 GCA_963454935.2 Ilex paraguariensis
CTCATACGGATGTGGTGTTAATTGTATCGGAGTTTTCGAATGTTTTTCCTGAGGAATTACCTGGATTACCGCCACATAGGGAAATTGAGTTCAAGATCGATCTCTATCCGGGAACCGAACCCATATCCATTGCTCCCTACTGGATGGCACCTTTGAGTTGAAGGAGCTAAGGAAGCAGTTGGATCAATTGTTGGCGATTGGGTTTATTCCGTCTAAGCTTTCACCTTGGGGAACCCCGATCCTCTTTGTGAAGAAAACGGATGAGACTCTACGGTTGTGCACGGATTACCGGAGGTTGAATCGGGTTACCGTGAAGAATAAGTATCCGTTGCCGAGATTGATGACTTATTTGATCAGTTGGAGGGTTCAAAGCATTACTCCAAGATTGATCTTCGCACGGGGGTATCATCAGCTGCGAATTAAGGGAAGGATATTCCTAAGACTGCTTTCCGTACCCGATATGGTCATTCGAGTATACGGTGATGCCATTCGGATTGACTAATGCCCCCGCAGCCTTCATGGATTTGATGCACAGAGTCTTCCGGCATACCTCGATCAATTTGTCATTGTGTTTATTGATTGATGACATATTGATTTACTCACAGACTCAAGGAACATGCTCGTCATCTCTCTATTGTGCTACAAAACATTGAGAGAACATAAGTTATATGCAAAGATGAGCAAGTGTGAGTTTTTGGATGAAGGAAGTGAAGTTTCCTTGGCCATGTTTGTGTCCGAGCAAGGAGTAGCGGTTGATCTAGCAAAGATTGAGGCCGTGATGAAATGGGAACCACCGAAGAACGTGACAGAAGTACGGAGTTTCTTGGGGTTAGCCGGCTATTATCGTAGGTTTGTGGAAGGGTTTCTCCAAGATTGTGCGATGCGATGACTCGCCTTACAAAGAAGGGGGAGAAATTTTTTGTGGACTCAAGCGTGTGAACTAGCTTTTCGCACCTTGAAGGAGAAGTTGACGACTGCACCTATCCTCATTATTCCGAGTAGTGGGAAGGCTACGATGTCTATACACGATGCTTCACTACGAGGATTGGATGCGTTCTAATGCAAGGAGGGGAAGGTAGTGGCTTATGGCTCGAGGCAACTCAAGGTGCACGAGCAGAATTATCCCACACACGACTTGGAGCTGGCTGCAGTGGTGTTTGCTCTTAAGTTGTGGAGATGTTATTTATACGGGGAGAAATTTCAAGTGTTTTCGGACCATAAAAGCCTCAAGTATATCTTCACACAGAAAGACTTGAATCTCCGGCAGAGAAGGTGGATTGAGTACTTGGAAGATTATGAGTTCACACTCAACTACCATCCAGGGAAGGCCAATGTAGTTGCCGACGCTCTTAGCAGGAAGTCTCGGGTGAAATCAATTCTCTTGCGGTAAATAGGTGGAAAATGATTGATGCATTGGAGGAGTACGATCTATGGGTGGATGGACCGGAGTATCAATCATATCTATTCAACCTTGTAGCTCAACCGACGCTTCGACAACGGGTTGTGGAGTTGCAATGCCTGGATTCGGAACTCGATTTGATTAGAGCCCGATTGGAGAATGGGGAAAGCGATGGGAGGATGGTCTTGGAAGAATGGAGAGTTGAGATATGGGGAGAAGCTATGTGTTCCCGATGATTCGTCCCTAAAGGAGGAGATACTTGGGGAGTGTCATCGCTCCAAGTTTGCTATCCACCCGGTAGCACAAAGATGTATAGGGACATGAGCGTCAATACTGGTGGAGGGGAATGAAGCGAGATGTAGCCAAGTATGTGGCAAAATGTGCGGTGTGCCAGCAGGTGAAGATTGAGCATCAAAGGCCAGGAGGAGTCCTACAGTCTTTGCCTATTCCAGAGTGGAAGTGGGATCACATCACCATGGACTTCGTGTCGGGTTTACCACGGACGTCGCAGCAGGCATAATGCAGTGTGGGTCATTGTGGATAGACTCACCAAGTCCGCTCTCATTTCTTGGGTATGAAGACCACAGACTCATTAGAGACGTTGAGCAAGCTCTATATCTGTGAGATTGTTAGGTTTGCACGGAGTTCCGCTCTCCATTGTGTCGGATCGTGATTCTCGGTTTGTGGCGCGATTTTGGCAAAGTCTACAACAAGCTATGGGGACAGAGTTACATTTCAGCACAACCTTTCATCCCCAAACGGATGGCCAATCCGAGAGGGTGATACAAATCGTGGAAGACATGTTACGAGCTTGCGCGTTGGACTTCAAGGGAAGTTGGAGTGACCATTTACCGTTGGTGGAATTTGCATACAACAACAGCTATCAGACCAGTATTGGAATGGCACCCTATGAGGCCTTGTATGGAAGACCATGTAGATCCCCGACGTGTTGGTTAGAAGCGGGCGAGAGTAGTTTTGTTTGGGCCAGAAATTGTTCGAGAGACTACAGAGAAAATTCAACTCATCCGGGAGAGACTACGCACAGCACAGAGTAGACAGAAAAGCTACGCGGATCAAAGACGAAGACCATTAGAATTCAAAGAGGGGGACTATGTGTTTCTCAAAGTGTCGCCCCCAGAAAGGAGTATTTAGATTCGGCAAGAAGGGAAAGTTAGCGCCAAGGTATACCGGGCCATTTGAAGTGATCAAAGTGGTGGGCAAGGCGGCATATCAGTTGCGGTTACCAGCTCAGTTATCGGGAGTACACGACGTATTCCATGTGTCCATGTTGAGGAAGTGTAAATCGGATGCAACGCCGGTTGTAGACTTAGAAGATATTGAAATTCAGATGGAGCAACCTATGAAGAACAACCAGTGAAGATTCTCGACGCCAAGGAGAAAGTGCTTCGCAACAAAGTCATCAAATTGGTGAAAGTCTTGTGGCAACACCATGGAGTGGAAGAAGCTACATGGAACCGAAGCTAGAAATGCGAGAGAAGTACCCAAATTTGTTCGCTACTTGAGGTAAGTTTCGAGGACGAAACTTTCTTTAAGGGGGGTGGATTGTAACACCCCGCATTTTCTTTTATATATGTATATAGATATATAGTAAATAATTGTTGTAAAAATGGGGATATGTGTAGTGATGTGTGTTTGAATTTGGTAGAATGAAAAAGGGATGAACAGTGCACTGGCTGTAACATCAAGCTCGATTTCGACCTTGATGCAGTCCATATCTCTCAAAACTTAAAACATGAAATTTGTAGAGCTCTCTCTTAGGATTCCATATCACATTGAATCATCTCAATCGGAACTAGGAGGAAGGAGTTATGTCCATATTACGAAGTAGTGTCTACACTGTCCAAAAATCTGTCCGGCAGACTACCTTTCGCTAATTTCATCATAACTCCTTATTGGAAAGTCCGAATTGTGCACCGTTATTTTTGTTAGAACCCTAACTCGTATATCTTTCCAACCATATAGGTTACACCTCCTAGAAATACCTGAGTCAAATCAGTTTATTCTATGAAGTTGACCAAAAATCTGCACTATGGTGCTCCTTGGATAGTAAAGGGTTGTGCTTCCTTATTAGACCTTGAAGGTGTAAAACCCCATATGTTTACATTAATATATTAATGTACTTGTTTAGTGATTCTTCTATATGTAATGACTTAAGAATAAACCATATATATATTAAAATCGTAAGGATATCACCTATAGTAGTTCGAAGGAATAAAATAGAAATTTTAATGTTCCAAGTGTGAATTTATTTTAGTTTTGAAATAAATCATAAAAAGCAATGTTTTTAAGTTAAAATAACATTAAAAATGAATCCGGAACGTCGAAAAACTTTAGGGTAGTCGTATGGATCAAATTGGAGATTTCTTTGTGGCAAAACTGTAATTTTGGAAAAAAAACTCAAACTTCAGCCATGAACAGTGATTTGTCGCGGACTGCTGTGTTTAAAACACAGAATCCAGCCAATTTCTTCCATTTTTTCTCACATCTCTCACCCCCAAACCCCTTAGCACCCTTGGGGAAGATAGAGGAAAGGAGGAAAGGGAGAAAGGAGGTCATTAGAGCTTGGTTTTTGGTTTGAAACTTTGATTCAAGGTAGGAGATTTCTTATCTTTCTCTTACATTGAGACTAGGGCTATGTATACATATAGGTTTTTTTTTTTGATCTAAATCTTAGATGTATGTTAGGAAACCTTTGATTCTTGATGTCTATGCAAATATTATCCTGTTCTAAACAATGTTATGGTTGGGTAACTACTTTCTCTTGTTTTTGCTCTCAACCCTAACTTTTGAGAAATATGGATTTTTTCTCTCTATAGTCACTCAATCTTGGCTTTGAAAACTTTTGTGGTTTGTGTTGAGTAATAAATGATGTTGTGGTGATCTCTTGTATTTTCCTAATTGTTTATTGAAATTGCCTCATAATGGATTTGTGGATCTTTGAAAATTTGCTTGTAAATTGGAGATTTATGGAATCCTTGGTTATGTGTGACGATTGTTGGGATGATGTGATCTTGTATGGTTGTTGGAATGAACATGGATGAGAGGTTCCTTGTAAGGATGCTCATTCCATCTCAAGAGGTTCCTTGTAAGGATGCTTGAGAAACCAAATCTTGAGGGTGAGAGGTTCCTTGTAAGGATGCTCACACCAAAAGAGGACAGTATGTGATTTTCTCAAGAGGTTCCTTGTAAGGATGCTTGAGAAACCAAATCTTGAGGGTGAGAGGTTCCTTGTAAGGATGCTCCCGTTAGAGAGGACAATATGATATCATGTGTGGGAAATGATTTATATTTTGGCAATGGATGTTTATTAGCACTTGGTTGAAATTGCTCCTTTTTATTACTATTGTTACTTAAACTTGAGATTCGTTGAAAAATGCACCCGTTTCATTTCAAATTATGTATCTATGCTATGTTGAAAAATGAGACCGACCCTTTTATATATTTTTATAAACCTTGTATGAGTTGAGAGGATTTTGCTACAGAGCTTCGTGCTCACCCCCTACAAATAACATTTTCAGATTTCACACTTGAGCAGGAGTTAGGAGCCGAGGAGCCCGCCCATTGGGAGACTCCGCTTGAAGGGAATTTGGATCCCGAGGTGGACGCTTAGAGCGACACTTTTATTTTGTTCTAGACTAGATTATACTTAGAATATCCTTTTGAAGTCTAGTTCTTTTTTTTTTTGTTATTTTCGCTGCGTTATATTATTACATTGTGGAGATGTAAAAGCCAAGATTGGACCTATTCTTTTGGGATGATAGTGTGGATATGACATATGATGGATGAAAGTTTATTTTATGATGGATAAATAGACCCGGTGTGGTCAATAGTTATGCATATGTGGACCCGGTGTGGTCAATTGTAATATAATTGTACAGGTTGTGTTTTGGGTAAAGCTCCCCGTACAAAGGAGACTCT
This sequence comes from Ilex paraguariensis, assembly GCA_963454935.2. Taxonomy (NCBI): domain Eukaryota; kingdom Viridiplantae; phylum Streptophyta; class Magnoliopsida; order Aquifoliales; family Aquifoliaceae; genus Ilex; species Ilex paraguariensis. The sequence goes on from CAUOFW020000992.1 coordinate 5,339, forward strand.
GCCCAAATTTTGTTAAAATATGAATGGTTGATGAATGAACTTTCGTCGTGATGAATTTACGTAATGCTCTCATGGGGTGAATGGTTTTTAGAATGTAATGTCACCCAAGGGGGTTTTTGGGGCGTTACAATTTTGGTTGTGTTTTGTTGCATAACACATTGCGTATGCACTTAGGTGGGGAGTAGCCCTTGTAAAAAAATTTCTACTAGGCGTTGGCTAACCCTATATGGGAACATATTTTAGGTGCGGAGTTCGTACCGGTGGAGAACTCACATTTGGGGCATCAAAGATAAAGAAAAGCCGGTTTGTGGCTTTTGGAAACAAGTTTTGTATAAAAACTTAGGTCATATTCCAGTTTGAATTGTAATTATATGGAATGGGTTGTAATAACCTTGTATGGATCATGTTTTATGTATTAAACATCTTTATACAAGTTTTATATGATGTTGAAATGAGTTAGGATGAATTGGAAATGAAAACTTGATGAAACAAAAAATTTTGGGCATTCAGTAGAGTGTACCAGTACTGCGTACCGAGACACTAAACCTCCTGGAGTTTGGCGTACTGGTACACTTTTCTACTCCAGACTAGTTTTCATAGAATCATCATAAAGTTTGATCCAACTGTTTGATTGAACTGAAATGTTGGCACAATACAAACGACATCTAGATCTACAACTTTTCTGTTTGGAACCTTTCCAGATTCTGAGTGGATCATGGTCAAAATGAAGGAAAACTGAGGTACCTCCACCAGATGGTGCTAGTGCTGGTGCCTTTGTTACCAAACACCAAAGACCTCCTTGATTTCTTCACTTCTAAGCCTCCAAATCCTCATGTAATGTGTCCATATCTTCACCACACATCCAACATGGTTGCAAGGTGGGCAAAGCGTACCGATATGGCATACTGGTACGATACTGTCCAGAGAGTTTAGCGTACTGGTACACTCCCTCAAACTTTGAAAATTTCTTATTTCTTGCTATGCCTTCGGACCTTGGTTTCCTTAGTTCCCTTGACACAAATGGACCTTAAAAGAGATATATTGGGGTATATTGAACCTCGATAACAGTAAATGAATAACGAAACACGGGTAACATGTGTGAGTTAAAATCCCGGGTATTGGGATATTATTGGTGAGATGTCGGCTCAAGTGACACTTACGGGCATTCCGCAGGTTAACGGTTTGTCAACGGGACCCCCGATTTTAGGGGCGTCATAATCTTTTATACCAATTAAACGATCTGAGTAATCTAGAAGGACGAGCCATTCATGAAGATCACTTAGGTCATTCATCTGATAGTTATATATATATTAGGTAAATCCTAATAACCCAAAAGGATCATTTAGTTTTTGTACCATGCATCAGTTAACATCCTCAATGTTCCAGTGGAGGACTAGCCATACCGATAAGAATGTCGTGGTTATTTTACCGGCAGGTTGATGATGCACTGATGACATACTTCCAGGCACAACACCAAAAGTACGTACATCACTATATCATGCATGAAGGATATAATACATAGATATATAAATATATAAACATTAGCATTTTCAGAATTTAACCAGTATTATACATATGTTTACCTCTCACTAGAGGATATACGGAACTACTCACGCCCTATTGGCATAGACAGGCAAGGAGTGCAGACAGTTTTCATTATAACTAAAATTAAAATACATAATCTAAAATGTATTTCCTAAGGAACAATTGAAATACAATCACCTTTATTATCAGTTAAGACAAAAAGGTGATGGTAGTTCAACTAGCCAAATAGAAAGATACAACAGAAATGTAAAAGTACAAAGTTTAGACTGAAGTGCATCATGGACTAGATCAGTTTTGCAACTTCTCTTTTTCTCTTTCTCCTTTCTTTCTCTTTCCTTTCTCTTTTTCTTTTCTCTCTTGGTTCCGGCATGCTGAAGTCTAAAGAGGTAGATGGCTATTTATAGTCGTTTGAAGAAGCAAGAGGTGGAAGACATGAAGATAGTATCAAGGGTGACCGTTCGAATGCCATAACCACCGTCTGGATGGTGAAGCTTTGTTGGAATTTGCAAGTTGCATTATCCTGACTCTTCATTTGATTTAATTACACTTTAGCCTTGGTATTTCCAAGCTTCCCTACTTTGCTCCTTGTATTCTGTAGTAATTTTGTATTAAACCTGTAAATTGTAAACATAACACACATAAAACCCTAATTAATGCACAACTAATTGAATTTAATTGCTAGTTTTTAGTTATTTTATCACACTAATTCGACTTTATTATTGTTTTAATTTATTTATTGATTAAGGTTAATCACTACCTTTACACCTAAACTACCTAAAAACACATAATTTACTGACAAAACATAAATTCAACTAGCATGAAAGAAATAGATAATTAACATAGCTAAGATGAAAGATATATAGCATAAAATATGCAATATTATGCTCTCATTACACTTCCCAACTTAAGATTTTCTAGTCCCTAGCACCCAAAAATAAAAAATACAAAGCCACTTTCATTGGACTCACGATTGCATTTAGCGTATATAACAAGTTGTTCAACCCCTAGGAGATCCCTAGTGGAAAAAAATTGTCTTGTGAAGGTTTCTACAGAAGTTACCTACAAACTTCATTTTACTCATTCACAAATTTAGAACATGTTAATAATTCCTAATTAACAACAAAATTTAAAGACAATTCATCATCCACTCAAAAAGCTAAACTATAGATTTAAATACTATATAAAAGTATTCACATTCACATCAACATTAAAAACTCATGTGTGTATGAAATGATTGTGCAATTTAATAGATTTATCAAATAAACTCATATCTATATTAGTTATCCAATTTTAGCTTAGACCTAAATCTCACCAAGAACTTACTCTTAGAACAAAAAGCCTCTCATTATAATGACTAAACCACTCATAGATTATATATGAGAAGAATATTGATAGTCAAACAAAATATAAATCACATATTTTTCAGAAAGAAGAACAACATTTAAATGAAACGACCTTGGCATAATCTCATGAAAGAATGTTAGAGCAATAGAAGTAATACAATTGATATATCTCTTATTTCATTATGTATATACACTTGTCACAATCCCCAATATCAAATAGAACTTTTTTACGATTGTAATGTGGCCTTGGGGAAAATGGGTTATAGAATTGAAGGATAATAAGTAATTCAAAAGAGTACTCTAGAAGTACAATTTTTATAACCAAATTTCCTTCTTTGTAAATAATAGCTCAAGACATGTATTTTTCCATCTTTCTCCTTCTAACACCTTTTTTTCAGAGGTAATTCATATTTTTCTTCTTTCTTTCACAACATTTCTTGTTTTCTTTTCTTTCTTTATTTGAATAAACTCAAATACTCATCATCCTTTTTCTCTGTTTTTTTTCCTAATATTTAGCATTCCCTTTCCAAATTGTAAACAATATCAGTCTCAGGAAAACCAAAGTAAGATAAAAACTTTTATGCTTGGCTTGGTATTTTTGTGATTAAGAAACGAAATTTCATTAAAGCTTAATCACGGCTACGAAGTATGATGAGAAGAAAGAATAGGCTAAGGCTATAATAGATTCCAAAAATGGCCTAAAATCAGCTCTCAAGAATGTATGGTAAGGTAATTCTAACATTGAGATATAGTCAACTAATCATCTTTTATATTCTAACCAAAAGAAAAATAATGAGATTATTGAAAGAGATTGAAATTAAAAGAATAATATTTTGAGTAAATGAATTGGAACCCTCCAATAAAGAATGACACAAAACTGACATAGGTTACACATTCATCTCTACTATAGACATCAAGCTTTTTAAGATGTTCATCTCATTCAATAAATCACAAAAATTACACAATCATGGTGTACATAAAATTTTGAGTTCCAAATGAAAACATGAATATTATACTCAAATATAGAAAAAACTCCTTTAGAGTGCTAATACGCAAATAAATCAAGATTCAATTTGAATAATAAAAAATTTCATACAAATTAGGAGTGAATAATACAGTTCAAATCGGACCGTTTTTTTCAAGTTTTCAAATTTTTTTATAAAAAAAACATAAAATAAAATAGCACAGTGTGGTTGTACGCCAACTTAAATCATGCATTGTCGTCAATGAAAAACATAGTAATGCAATGAAAAAATAAAATAATAAGGGATGGAAATCACTTGGCGTTGAGCTCCAATAAAAATCATCGGCTTCAAAACAAAAATTAAACTACGTAAAAAGAAATAAGTATAACAACTAATAAATTACCAATAAAATAAAACACGAAAGAAAAGTAAAGCACTCAATATATATATATATATAGATGCGCACACTCCCCCCCCCCCCCCAAACTTAGACCCAACACTATGATCAACGAAAGATGTTAATCATGAAACTCAAAATAATAATGGGTACACAGTAAAATGTTCTGTGCAAATCTAAAAAAAAAATCAAATCAAATCAGATAAACTTAAATAAATCTAACCACTATGTACAAGAAAAGAAAAAAAAACTAATTATCAATCCGGTTCTAACTCGAATATATATTTCCTATTTTTAAATTTTTAAATTTTAAAATATTGATGATCCACTGCAATTCTCATTCTATTTATCCAATGATCATTCCAGAACACTTTTAAAGAATGTAATAAAATAAAGCATGTAAATATTTAAGCAAGTCCAAAAATAAGGATTGAGATGGTTCTTGTTTAAGTACAACTCTAAAATCAACTTTCATCTTGTCCATTTCATTGCTTCTTCTTGATAATGAAGGGTGTTTAGGCTCTTGAGTCTATTGACTTATAGAAAAATTAATATTCTCAACATTAATAGTAGTAGAAATGGATAGACAATACTCAATTTGTGTTTTGTAAAAAGAATTATTCTCAATGTATTGAACATGTGTATTGTCTTCTACAGTTAGATCAAAAGTTATATTAGATGTTAGATTAATATGGGTTAAATCAGTTAGAAGTAAATCTACGGCCGCAATCAATTTATTGAGACTATCCTTAATATCTTGCAATTCTTGATTAGTCTAAGCATTAATAGCCATTTGAATTTCCATGAATTCATTAAGAATGTTCTCCAGATGATAATCTAATGAAGAATAAAACGATTCATACAGTAATTTAGGATTGTCTAGTGTATAATATTCATCGCCCCAAGCATAATTATGATAATAAATTTCATAATCATAGTTGGAGTAAGGTTGCTGGAAATCAGATATAGCATTAAAATGATCCAACAAAAATTGTCAACCAATTGGAAGTTTCGAACAATCATTAGTGATATGTCCATACTCAAAACAAATCCCACAAATATACACCATAAGGCAGTATTTAACATCTTATTGAATAAAATAAAAAAATCATTATTATTTTCTTTTTGTTTTGTTTTTTGTTTTTTTTTTCAAACATATAAAACGAAAGAACTATGCACAACGTAAAAACATATCTAGGCTTTCAATGATAATAGCAAGATTCACCTGCAGTCAATCCAACTCACCTTTTAAATTTGTACGCTTTCTTCCCTGTCAAAGGAACAAAAAATACTTGGTGTCAAAATTGGGTAAAATATATATGGTTTCCCAAGTGCAAGAATATATATCTTTTAGTAACTTGGTTGATTATTGAGGTCGTCTCCTTAAGGAAAATGAAAGAGAAATTTGACAGGTGATATATAAATAAAAATATAAGATTTTGATTTAAAAGTGTTGCGATGATTAATAAACAACTAAAAGAAAATAGTAAAAAGAATTAGATAATCTTTAGATTTCATCATGTCCGTGAACATAAATTTATACTCTAAATCTATAACTCATCTGTGTTTGTGTTCAAACTGGTAAAGAGAGATGATTTTCAATTAAAGATTTTCGAAAGAATTAAAAATAGAAATTGAAAGACAACTTATGATGAAACAATCTATATCCTAAAGGTTGTAGAAAACACCACTAACTATCTATAACAAAGCCAATTGTAAATAGATAATCGGGAAGTATGTAAACCAAATATGTTTTCGAAAGAATAACTTATTCAAAAAATCACATAAATATTAAAACTCTAGTTTAGAGCATAAATCCTAGTTCTTATGTTAGGAATCCCTCCTCCAATTATCCAGAAAAGAAACTACTCAAACATGATGAAAGTAAAATTGAAAAGAGTTAAAGAAGACATGTAAATAAAAGCAAGTAAATAAAACTTGTATTGAAATAAAATTAAATGAAGAACTTTGTATTTTAAATAAGGATTTGAAAGCAATTACAATAAAAGAAATAAAATACCGTAACTAATGAAGAACCTTGTGTGCATAATTTAAAACTAAATAAACGAAGAAGAAGGAAGTGCCCCCTCTTGGAGAACATCCAAGGACAAAGAAGGTCCCCCACAAATGCTCCCAAGGGATGGTATGTATAGGGAAAGGGAGAGGGAGATGACTAATTTTTAGAGATCCTCTTTCATAATGTCTATCTCTTATTTCTAGAAAATTTCCAAAAATATCTCCAAATATATCTCTAAGATATGGCCAATATAATCCATTTCCTATCTTGTATCTTTTTCCTTCAAATAAGCCTTGAAAATATCTTCTTCCTATTGGTAGAAGATCCCCAAAAGATATGGAAAAATCAAACTTTAATTAGAGCTTCCTGTCAAAATCTGATTCGATTTACCAGTAGAAAATTACTTCCCACCAGTAGAATTTGTCTAACGAAATTTCTAAAAATTCTGTGGCTTTTCCTACAGGTAAAAAATCCTTCACCTACTGGTAGGACTTCTTTAACAAAGTAATGGGACATTTTCTACTAGTAGAACATGTACCACCTACCGGTAGGACTTCTCTTTTCTTCAAACTAACGTGCAAATTCAATCCCAACTTCTTCCTTGTAATCTTATCAATGCTTAATCTCCACCTTAACACCTAAACTATTGGCAAACATGCAATTTACTGATAACATATAAACTTAACTAAAATGAAAGAAATAGATAACTAAAATAGTTAAGATGAATGGTATGAGACATGAAATATGCAATATTATGCTCTCATCAGGTATTGTAATGTAACCTCATGACTTTTGGTATTATGTTTGGTATATATTTGTATTGGATGTATTCGTGATTGGGAGGACTTTGTGGGCCTCTAATTGTCACAACGAATTTAGTTGGATTATATTTTGATGGATATATGTTCTAAATGTTTAGTTAGTTTGAATTATGTTATGCTCTCACATTGATGTCTTACTAGCTATTTGGAAGTCAACAAGAGATTTTGTGGATAAATATTAGTTTTTATTAAATCACACTTTAATGAGAATTAGGGCATGAAACTTTGGCATACCTCAAAATCTTTTTAGCTACTTGCAAGTTGGATTGGCATGGAGACTGCAATAATCTACTGATAAGGCCCACTCCAAAGACAATGTCTGGTTTAGTTAAAGTCAAATAACATAAAAACTCCCACTAACCGTTTGAAATATGTGGAATTCACCAACTCACCACTCTCAAGTTTCTCCACTTTTAATCTTTCTTCAAACAGTCAATTGGATTCCTATAATCCAATTGACATCAAACCCATATCAATCATATCAAATTGTGAAATCATTGTCTCCCTAAATTTCTCAATTGATTTTCTGGATAATCCATGTTAAGATAAGATCATCCACATATAAATACACAGTAATAATATCTCTCTAGGAATTAGTTTGGACATATAAGGTATGTTCATATGGACATCTCTAAAAACCATGCTCCACTAAATAAGAATCAATTCAAGTGTACTAAGATCTAGGGGTTTGTTTAAGCCCATACAAGCCCTTCTCTCTCTATAAATTTTATATTCCTTCCTTTTATTGACATAACAATAGGCTACTCAACATAACTTCCTCCTCAAGCACACCATTCAAAAAAGAATATTTCACATCCATTTGAAATATTTTTCTAAGAATTATTGGCAAGGAAAATAATCAAATGGATAGTATCAAGTCTAAATATAAGAGCAAAAACTACTTGGCATTTGTTTCTAACCCTTGTCTACTAACCTCGCTTTAAAATGATCTACTAGTCCGTTTTGCTTGTACTTTGTTTTATACATCTATTTATGCAACGCCCCAAAATCCACCTTGGATGACATTACTATCTAAAATCATTCACATCATGAGAGAAACTAAAATAATACATAAGTAAAGAAGATTTCATTCATCATTCATAATAGTTACAACATCATCCAAAAGAATATGCCAAACCATGACAATTACATCCCCAAAAATTAACTACTAAATTACAGCGGAATAACAAAAATATTAGACTTCACATTGTCTCAAAATGAATTTCTTAGCCTAGAACATAAGAAGAACAATTCTAAACATCCCCCTCCAGATCCACATGCCCATCAACTTGAGCTTCCCAAATCACCTGCTCGTCAACTCGGGGCTCTTCCTCTAAACCGAAATCTGAAAAATAAGTATTGTTTGTAAGAGGTGAGCACTAAGCTCTGTAGGAAAATCCTCTCAAACTTGGACAAGATTTTGAAAACATATAGAACAAGATGGTCTCATTTCACAAATATCATATATAACCTTTCAAAGGAAATAGTGACATTCGATCTCAAGTTTATGCAATCTCGATATAAAAAAATGAAGAAGTAAAACCAATTCCAACAGTAAACCATTCCCACAACATTACCAATAACCCACAACTTGTACCATTACCCACAATGTATATCAAACCACAACTTATATCTTTCACAACATTTTGTACATGTATCTTAGGTATGATGTATGACATCGTATGAATAAACACATCAAAAATATCCTGACCCACACACACACACACAATCCTTGCAAGGATATCCAATCTTTAGGAAGGGCGTATACCAATACATTGGCAAGGACAATCTAACCCAGAAGTAGTATACTAACCCTCAGCCTCGATTTCACGTGAGCGAATAGTGGTTTGGTCCTCGCAAGACACCAACACCACTACGAGTGATAGAGAACCTTTAAACCCACACGGAGTAAGAAATGCATCTAACTCACTCTACGATATCCAGTCAATGGCCACCCATGGTCATCCAAACATCCACAAGAGATATAACATAACCTAATACCTCAAATCACAAGCAAAATTCAAAAATCCCCAAATTTCACATGTAATATTCCAAGAGAACAATTTAAGAAAATATGTAAGAGATCATTAAAAATACCATTTTATTGTTCACTACAAAAAACTAGAGTTTTTAAATCAAGAACAAAAGAAAAATCAAGGGAAGAATCCATTCCTCTAGAAAACGAGGGTTTTATGACAAGAAAATGAGATTTCATGACTATCTAACATGGCTTTGTTTAAAACATGGTATTATTTGCAAGAATATCAAGAATCAATGATTTCATAGCATATATATATAGGATCTTGAAGCAAAACATACATAGATATAACCCTAGCCTTAATGTACAAGAGTGGAAGAAAACCCCTACCTTGCTTCCTTAGTTTTGAGTGAAAAAGATGAAGATTTGATCTTTCCCAACTTGAATTAACCCTTGAATCTCTTGTTTTTCCCTTATTTCTCCATCTCTAAGCCTCTCTAGGTTTAAGAATGTTGAAATGGGACTAAAGAGGGTGTCTTTAAGTATTTATAGGGGGTGAAATGGTCCATTGTGCGCGAATCTGAGAGTCAGATTTCGTAAGTCACGTTCGAATGTCACTTTGGCATTCGAACGTCGATTGTTCCCAATACTTTTTCATTTTCATCAGAGCTTTGCAAAAACCAAAGTACTAGGACTCACTGTTGTTTGAACATTGATTCACGTTTGAACGTCATCCTAGTTTCTACTGAAACTTCCAGTGAAGTTTTGACCCATTTAGATGTCGATTTGGAAACTGTCTATGAAATACTCTTTTGTAGCCCTCGAAGTCTAGAGTCTACTGTCAAAATTTTAGATCAAATGGACATCAAAATAAAAATTTATGGTCCAAATACTAGATAGTGTCCAAAATCCTTTTTACCCAAGTTTTCTCTAAAGTGTGCTTTCACTCCAAAATACTTCTAAACTTGTACGACATGCCCTATTACTTCCACTAACATTTTTATTTCTACTTTTACAATCCACGTAGTTCATGCATACCTTATCACATATATTAGCATTTCAAAAATAATGACATTGCTATATTAAGATAAGCATGTGGAGGTTTACAATTTAACTTTAATTTCCTTCTTTCCCTCATGAAGAGATGTAAGTTGTCGTGTATTATTTTTTTTTGGCATGAATTTATTCATCTTATTACTTTAATACAAAGTAATAGGATCACAATTTGCATATAAACCAAAATTTACCAAGTTCTCATGTGAAAGATCATTATTAATGACAATTACATAATTCTCCAATATTGCTAGCAAATGATGTTCACGACACACCAGGGATTCAATTGTTGGGGTCTATCCAATTAGATCACCACGAGACTGCAATGTTCATGAATTGCATCATCAAAATCAAAGGGAACAAGTATTGCTAGTTTAATTTTCTTTTGGGACCAATCCCAAACACTCTATTCATCAAGTGTGGCATCCCTGCTAATAATCACTTTTTGCATCCAACAAATATACACATTTTCAGCTTTATCATCAAGTGTCTTCCTGATTCAATTAGGAATATAGGCATAGGTAATACAACTATACACCCTTAAGTTCTGAATACCGGACTTTTGGTCACTCAAAATTTCATAGGAAGTTTTTCTTGAACCTTCTAGTCAGGGGCCTATTCAAAATATATATAACTCAAACAACAACTTCTACTCAAAAACCTTTAGGCATATTTTTAAATTCAACATGCATCTAACCATATCCATGATTCTATTTTTTTTCTCTCTACTACACCATTTTGTTGGGAAGTATATGTAGATGTTAAGTGATGCTTAATACTATGTTTTCTCAAACTATCATCACGAATCATATATTCATGAACTCTATATGTCCATAAAACTTGATGATACCTAAAAGAAATTACAAGTTTGAGCTCAGGAATTGAGGTCAATTAGGTAGTTCAACCAAAGCAAGCTTGACCTCACATGTCCAGACCTTGGGGCTTCTTCGAGCTACACCCCAAAGGAAATTAGAGGAGCCAGCTGGAAGCCACCAGAAGCGCCCACAACTGCAGTAAGCACCAGTCTAGGTGTAAGATCCTCAACTACCTAAAACCTTCTACTGAAATCAAGTGAGATGTTACGGAAGGGAGGCGAAGTTCTCACCTCAGATCCCATAAAGTTAGTATTTGGGCTATAAATAATGTACATAATCCTCATTACAAGTTAGCCAACCCAAGGTTGTATGAAAAGCATTGTGTAATCACCTCAAAACTATCAATATAGATCCTAGGATCAAGAAACTCCATTGAAGAATGGATTAGCCTAGCTCCCGAGCCAGTGAACCACTATAATTTCACAGCATAAATCATCCCTTATATCATTATACTATTTTCACGAGCCTAGTAGCTTAGATCCAACCCCACTTTTATACATATTAACATTTTGCTCACCAACGTTCGACAGTCCATCAATTTGGCGTCGTTTGTGGGAACGAATGTTCCTATTACAAATACACTAATTTCTTTCAATAATTGATGGTCTCTACACGCAACATAAACAAAGGCCACATGAATCCCCCATGGATGCAGCACCAATAGGAAGCCACTAGCGAAAGGCAACATGAAAATCTTTAAGATTTCTTTCCCACCGTAGAGGCCAATCCTCCCATGACGGATTCCCCTTTGAAATATGAATTGGAGGCTCTTCGCTTAGTCAACCAGTGTCTACTCCAACAGAACAAAGAGCTCTTGAAGCTCCTGTAAGCTCCTTAGCAGACACGACCAGCCCAGGGTGGTCCCCCACAAGGAGAACATCAACACCTCGATCCCCTCAGGGAGGTTAACGAAGGGGGTGAGAATAGCTAAGCCATGGGACATGCTCCCCATCTATCGCCCAGGAATGGTGACAACAAAGAAGTGCAAAGTCATAATAATGGGATTGAGAAAAATGAATTTCTCCCTTTCCAGCAGGAGATGAGAGAGTAGTACTGGGAGTAGCACTTCAAGGACATCCCACAAAAGTTCAATCACATAAAGGAAGCCATAAGGGGTAGTATCCCAGTAACAATGGATGCCCTGGTGCAAAAGAAAAAATCCCCATTCAACGCTGATGTGCTGCATTTCTCCCTCCCTCCAAAATTCATAATGCCTCAAATGGATGCCTTTAAAGGGACAAAAGATCTCATGGATCACCTCAATACCTACAAGAACCAGATGGAATTAAATTGATATCAAGACCCTGTACGATGCCATGCCTTCGCCATCACACTGAAGGGTTCAACCTTAGCATGGTTCAACAGGCTAGCCCGGGCTTCAATCTCTTCCTTCAAGGAGCTCTCCACATCTTTTGTGTCCCACTTCATAGGGATTTGGACCTACCGAAAGCCGAGCTGCCACCTGTTGAATGTAAAATAGGGACCAACCAAAAACCTGTGAGCTTATGTCCAAAGCTTCAGTTCAGAATCCCTAAAGGTAGATGTTCTAGATGAGAAATTTGTCATCACTATTTTTATCTCTGGGTTAGGAATATAGTCGAAGAACTTGATATTCTCCATATCAAAAAACCCACAAGAAAGTATGACAGAAGTGCTAGCCAAGGCAAAAAAGTATATTAATAATGAGGAAACCCTCATTTCTAAGGTAGAGAGCTCATCCTCGTAGAGGAAAAAGGGAAGGAAGAGAATAAGAAGGATCAAAGTCCCAGAAAAGAAAGAGGACGAGATAGGTCTCCAAGAAAAGATGGGCATTGCTCCCCTAAAAAAAGGGGGCATCAGAGATCGCCTAGGTCCTCCACAATCAAAATTGCAGCCGAGGTATGAACCTTGACCGCTCAATCCTCTCACTGCCACAATATCCCAGATCTTGTATGAGGTTCAAAATGAGAAATTCCTAAGATGACCGCCTGGGATGAAGGCAGACCTAGTAAAGAGAGATGCAACTAATTATTGTGAGTACTATAGAGACCATGGACACCTCACTGATGATTGTATCCAGTTAAAGAAAGAAATCAATTTTCTAATTCAACGAGGGCAGTTGCGCCGCTTTATGGCGCATGAAAATCAGAACCAAGCTCCACTACCCCCTCTAGTACCTCAGTAGCAGGTCCCCACACAACATCAACAACCTCTGGGAGAGATTAGAGTGATATTCAGAGGATTCACAGGAGACAGAGAATCCAGCTCGGCCAAGAAAGCTCACTTGCGTAGAATCAGAATTGAGGAAATGCTGGAAGTGCATACCGTGTATAAGTCACCTCAACTAAACATGGATATCACTTTCTCAAACTCAGACTTGGAAGGCTATCAGCATCCTCGTGATGACCCCTCGGTGGTAAGAGCCATCATCGCAAACAAAATCGTTCATATAGTCCTGATCAATAACGGGAGCTCTACTGATATCATCTTTGCGTCTGCGTTCGACAAGATGGATAAAGGCAGAGACAAACTCGAGCCTATAAGTGCTCACCTATTAGGGTTCTCAGAGGAAAGGGTGTTACCCCTAGGGTCAATCCAGCTCGTGCTCACTATAGGAGATCTGCCTTGCCTGACTACAACTTCTGTAAGGTTCCTAGTGGTCGATGCACCTTCAGCCTACAACATCCTACTTGGAAGACACTCCCTCAATGCCATGAAGGCTATAATTTCTACCTACCATCTTGTCATGAATTTCCATACGAAAAATAGAATTGGAGTGGTCCAAGGAGACCAGCGTGTAGCACGGGAGTGCTACATGGCATCTATAAAGAAGAAAGAGGTAGAAAACATCCAATTGGACGAGCTTGACACAAGAGACTAGTTGGAAACTAGGTCAACGCCATCAGAAGAACTGGAACCCATCCAACTCAATGAAAAAACAGAACATTTGCTATACGTGAGATCTAACCTAAACCAAGAAATCAAAAACTTTCTGATCCAGTTTCTTAGGAGGAATATGGAAGTGTTTGCCTAGAAACAAGAATATATGAAAGGAATTAACCCTTCAGTCATCACACACAAGCTAAGTGTGAACTCTGCTTATAAGCTCATCAAACAAAAACAAAAGAGTTTCACCCCAGAACGCCAAAAGGCAATTAATGATGAAGTCAGCAAACTCCTCTATACCAATGCCATCAGGGAGGTAGATTACCCAACCTGGCTAGCAAACGTGGTTCTCATCAAAAAGATCAATGGCAAATGGTGCCTTTGCATCGACTTTATTGACCTCAACCGAGCGTGTCCTAAAGATAGCTTCCTCTTACCATGGATTGACCTGATTGTGGATGCCATAGTTGGGCACGAGCTCCTCAGCTTTATGGACATTTTCTCTAGATAAAATTAAATAAAAATGGAAGCCCAACGACCAAGAGAAAACCTCCTTCGTAACTAAGCAGGGGACATAATGCTAATAGGTCATGCTCTTTGGATTGAAGAATGCTGGAGCTACCTATCAGCACTTGGTAAATCGAATGTTCTAGAAGTAAATCGGAACAACAATGGAAGTATACATTGATGACATACTGGCAAAATTGCTGAAAGCCGAGCTCCACATTAGACACCTTGAAGAATCATTCCAGGTCCTTAAGGAATACCAGATGAAGCTCAACCCTGCCAAGTGTGTCTTTAGGGTTTCAGCAAAAAAATTCTTGGGCTTCATAATCAACAACATAGGAATTGAGGCAAACCCAAAAAAATTTAAAGTAGTGATGGACATGCAGTTACCTTCCAACACCAAAGAGGTCCAACGCTTAACAGAAAGAATAGTAGCTTTGAGTCATTTTGCATTCAGGTCAAGCGATAAATGTTAACCTTTCTTCCAAATCCTTAAAAAGGTTTTTCAATGGGATACCCGTTATGAAGAACCATTTAGAGCCCTAAAAGATTATCTGAGCTAACCTCCAATTTTAGTAAGCCCTTTGGAGGTAGAAGTACTCACCCTTTACCTCGTCGTCTCGAATTTTTCAACCAGCACAACATTAATAAGAGAACGAGACAGAGCTCAGCAACCAGTTTATTACTATAGAAGAGCTCGGAGAGGGGTAAATGATAGATATCCAAAAATGGAGAAGCTTGTCTTAGCTTTGGTTATAGTTGCAAGAAGACTTAGACCATACTTCCAGGCTCACACCATTGAGGTCCCAACAGATCAACCAATGAAGCAGGTATTGCATAAACCATAGTTTTTAGGGAGGTTGGTGAAATGGACCATAGAACTCAGTGAGTTTTATATCATGTATAAACCCAGAGTAACAATTAAAAGACAGATTCTGACAGGTTTTATCACACAATTCACTATAGAAGCTCCTTTGGAGGGAACACAATTAGTACCTAACCTCCCCACCTAGAAGCTTTTAGTAGATGAAGCTATCAATGCTCAAGGAAGCAATATAGGGTTGATTCTGACCTCCCAAGATGGAATAGACATCGAGTATGCCCTCAGGTTTAGATTTAAGGCCTCGAACAATGAAATTGAGTATAAAGCTGTCATCGCAGGACTCAATCTAACTCACTCAATGAAGGTAGAACAGCTTGAGAATTCACAAGCAGATGTTTTGGCAAGGCTAGCTATGGCTTCCTAGGAAAACTTGGATAGGTTGATACCAGTAGAGCACCTAACAAAATCATCTGTAAGCCATGAGGATGAAGAGGCAATCCTTATATTGGCTCGGCTGAGTTTGATGGACCCAATCAGAGAGTATCTTCAGAATAGAACCTCACCGGAAGACCCAATAGAGGTCGCAAAGTGAAACTATATAAATGGGATTTTTCAGCACCTTTCTTTAAGTGCGTAGGAGACAAGGAAGCTAACTATATACTTAGAGAAATCCACGAGGGAGTTTGCGATAATCATATCGAAGCTCAAGCCCTGGCAAGAAAGGCACTAAGGTAGGGATACTTCTGGTCCACTATGCTCAAAGACTCTATAGATCTGGTCAAAAAATGAAAGGTCCGCCAGGTACGCGCCAACATCCACCATTGTCCACCAGAGCTCCTAACCTCAGTGGTAAGCCCTTGGCCATTCCAACAATGGGGTTTGGACATACTTGGGCCCCTCCCTACTAGTATTGGATAGTGCAAGTTCACCATCATTGGGGTAGACTACTTTACCAAATGGGCAGAGGTAGAACCCTTGGCAACCATCACAGAGTAGAAGGTTCAAAGTTTCACCTGGAAATCTATAATCTGCAGGTTTGGAATACCCAATCCAATCATCCCTGAAAATGGTAAGCAATTCAAAAACCCCAAGTTCAAAAAGTTTGTGTAGAGCTGGGGATAAAGAATTACTTCTCAGCCCCAGTTCATCCTCAATCCAATGGGCAGGTTGAGGTAACCATCCAAACTACAAAAGCGGATCTAAAGACTAAGTTGGAAGCTTTGAAAGGAAAATGGGTGGAAGATATCCCAGAAGTGTTATAGGCTTACAGAATCACAACCAGATCAGTAACTCAAGAAACACCATTTCCTTTAGTGTTTGGAACTGAAGTAGTGCCACATGTGGAGATTGGTATACCTTCCCCTAGGACTAAATTCTCAGAACCTGAGCACAATAACACGACGCTTATGCTAAAACTTGACCTCCAAGAAAAAAAAAAGGACAATGCTCTGCAGCGCATTGTGAGTTATCAAAGGAAAGCAGTAAGGTATTTCAACAAAAGGGTCAGGTATAAGGGCTTTAAAGTCAGGGATCTGTTTCTTAGAAAACTCCTGCCAGCAAGGAAGGATCTTACTTACAAAAAGCTAGGACCTAACTGGAAAGGACCTTACATTGTCTCAAGGGTAGTCAGACCTGGAAACTACAAATTACAAACGGAGGAGGGAAAAATCTTACCTCACTCTTGGAATGCAGAACATCTGAAAGAATTTTTTCAGTAAATTCTTGTAAATAGACTACTCTCAATAGAATAACAAGTTTCATTTCGTTCTAGTGAGATTTCAGTAAAAGCTAGAAAGCTAACGATGATCTCTACAGCTCATAAATAAACGTTGAGCTCTTCATCTTATAAATTAACGATGAGTTTTTCAGCTCATAAACAAAAGGTGAGCTCTTCAGCTCATATGCAAAGGATGAGTTCTTCAGCTCATAAATAACGATAAGCTCTTCAGCTCATAAATTAACGATGAGCTCTTCAGCTCATAACCAAAAGATGAGCTCTTCAGCTCATAAATAAATGATGAACCCTTTTGC
This sequence comes from Ilex paraguariensis, assembly GCA_963454935.2. Classification (NCBI taxonomy): domain Eukaryota; kingdom Viridiplantae; phylum Streptophyta; class Magnoliopsida; order Aquifoliales; family Aquifoliaceae; genus Ilex; species Ilex paraguariensis. The sequence continues at coordinate 22,559 of CAUOFW020000992.1, forward strand.
TCATAAATTAACGATAAACTTTTCAGCTCATAAACAAAAGATGAACTCTTCAGCTCATAAAATAAATGATGAGCTCTTCAGCTCATAGACAAAAGATTAGCTCTTCAACTCATAAAATAAATGGTGAGCTCTTTAGCTCATAAATTAAAGATGAGATTTTTAGCTCATAAACCAGCATCAAATTCTACAGCTCATAAACTCACAAGAACAACAACCAACATACGAAAATTACGAAAAGCAAAGCAGAAGTCTTTTTTATTTCATCAATGTAATGGAGTACAAGAAAAATAGGGAAAGTCCTAGCCTCCCCCAAGTCTCCTCTTCAGGTCAGCAACCTCCTCCTCCAAGGAGGCATTCACTACCCACAGGCGTTTGTTCTCTTCCTTCAATTCATCTCGTTCCTCTTCCGCCTCGGTAAGCTTCTTAGAAAGCTTCATCCAATAGTAGAAAACAAAACGTCACCCAAGGAAGAGCCAGTCAACTGAGTAGAAGAGTCAATCCTCCTATGCTTTCATGAAGACGTAGCAACATCCTCAACTTCATCCAACTCAGCAAGGGAGGACTCAGGAGAAACTGGGAAGGAGGCAAATTCAAGAGCAGCAGTTTGTAGTGCTAAATAGGAATAGATTCTTTGGTGTAACAAGATCTGAAAAAGGCACAGGCTCAACATAGGCCACCTGGTTAACCCTCAGCAGCTCTGCTGGAGTAAAGCTAGGTGCGCCTGCACAACAAAAGCATTATGAGAGCCAATCACCACGAATTTAGTAGAAAAGATTTCTAAATCTCTACCTTTGTAAGAAAAACTCTCCCAAGAATAAGGAACCCTAGACTGTGCACAATGCTGCTCAGTAGACCTCTAAGAATCTCTGGAGGCAAAGAAAAATAGTTGGGCCCATCCTTCAAGAGAGAAGGGAATTTTAAGGACTAGTGGGGGTTCAATGAAATGTCTCCATTTGAAGTAGCTGAAATAGGGGAGCTTGTCCTCTTCGAGCTCATAGAAGTAAAGGAACTCAGCAACAGTGGGGAACTCACTGTAGCCTTGCAGACGCCAGAAAAGAAAAAAAATGATCATAGCACCCCATCCTTGAGGAGAGAGGTGAGAAGGGCACAAACCATAATAGACAAAGATCCATCCAATGGAAGGTTGGATGGGGAGATAAAGGTCCATCTCAAAGGCGCCTTCAAAGAAGCAAACCGCCCTTGGAGAAAGGAAGTTACAGGTTTCATCAGGGCTTGGGACTCTAAGGGCAAGTCTGCAAAAAGAAGAAACTGCCTCTTGATTCCATCCAAGTTTGAGGATGTTATCACTGAAGGAACCAAGTAATTGGAATGCCACCTCCAATCAATCCCAATGGAAGCTCCTTGCTTGAACAAAGCAGAAGGAGGGACAGCCATCAAAAAGTAAGGAAAAGACAAAGTTCATGAGAGCCACTGGCAACTAAGAAACCTAAGATTCTTTCCCAAAGATCGCGGACAAGTGGAAACTTTAAGATTCATAAGCAATAGGAAGTCTGAAGCCTTATGGAAGCTTTCATAAATATTGAGTTTTAAGGAACCAAGAAGGCAAAAAGGTGGTCCCTTAAACTTCCAAGATTATGGCGGTGGTTACGCTATTAGAAAGTAGTTGGGCACGAGTAACAATGAGAAAGTTGGTGTTTAGCCCTGCTAGTTCAGCTCGGTTAGCTCAGCTTTGCCAACTCAACTCTGGTCAGAAAGATCCCAAAATGTAAGCAATATAATTTTTTGAGAGTGTATTCTCAAGCCAGAAGTTTTTTCGCCTAGCCTAAGCACAGCTCAGCAACTCACAGGCTCCTCACTTCACAAGAAGGTGTCCTCCAGGGTTAAGACCTCAACCATTCAACTCAAAAGTCCTTTAGCTCTTCAAACTTCTCCAAGCTTGGAAGTTCTACCTCAAGAGGAGCTAGGTCCTCCTCGAAGTAAGGGGGCAAGGGGAACAAGCAACATCATTAAGAGTACAGCAACGCAACAAAAAAAAACTACAGCAATTAAAGCAAATGTATACAACAATTAAAGCCAAGGTATATTTACATTTCCCAAAAGTAGCAGAGTGCTAGGAAACTGAACAACGTCAGAAGTTCTTAAAAAAAATCTAAGTCCCTGGGGTAGGGGCAGAAAAAGTAACTAGCAGCTCAGCGGTAGAAGCCATAGAAGGATTAGAAGCAGGTGAAGGCAGAAAGACCTCAGTTGGAGCAAGAGTAGGGGCAGGGACCTCATCTCCAGCTAGGGGCAAAGTCAGCTTAGAAAGCCTAAGCCTCAAGGTCAGCAGGAATATCACTGGAAGCAGGAACTCTGACAAAAGCATCAGTAGGAGCAAGGGGCAAGTCAGTAGCTCCAATAGTTGGATTAGGGACAAGGATTGCAGAACTAGCTAGAGTAGGGGAAACCTTCGGGGCTAGGACCTCGACAGTAGTAGGAGGTACTTTAATGCCTCCAGGAGTAAGCTCAGGAGTTGAGGGAGCTAAAGCCCCAGTTTCTCCTTCCGCACAAAATGCCTCCTCCTTATCAGAAGAGGGCTCAAAGTGATCAAAATCCAAGTTCGAGTACCTCTTCATGGCTTAACGTTGGAAGGTATGGTACCCAGCAGCGAACTTGGTAATGATGTCATCTGCCAACTTAGTGGCCAAAGCATCTTTCTGGCAAACAGCAGCTCTCTGCGCCTCGATCTCATTCCGAAGAACATCACTCATTTCTGCCAGAACGTCGTATTCCCTTTTTCATGCTCATGTAAGAGCCCAAAGCCTCAAAGGCCTCCTTGCTGGCCTTGACCTAGTCATTAGTTTTTTGCCTAAGCTCTTCCCTGGTTTTCCTAAGCTCCTCTTTGATCTTCTTGCCCTCATCATCAATCCTCTTCTTCTCGACTTCTAGTCCTTTAATGATAGAAGTTTGTCTCTCCACCTGTATTTGCAAATCTTGGACCTGAGCCTAAAGGTCCTTGTTGGCGAAGATAGCTTTGCAACTTGAAGCTCGAATGCCTTTGATGCCTTGGTAGACTTTTCCAGAGCTTGGATTCATTTCAGCAAACCACTCACATGAATGGCCAGCTAGGAGTGAACATAACCCTAAAGCTAAAATGAGCATGAGGAAATGCTGCCAGACAAAAGTGGAATATAAAAAGCCAGAGGATTACCGAAGTAGCACCATACAAGGCAGTAGAGATGGAGGATCCAAGGGGCATAGTTGTTGCCCTATAGGTGTCAGATTCTGGGATAATGGTGGCAATGGCTTCCGCTGTTACATTATTGATGAAGGAGCCCTCGCCTTCAAATTTAGGGTGCTTTCCTTTCTTAGCCTTGGAGTCCTTTAGAAGTAGCTGAGGGGACTCTTTAGTCGGCCCAAGAAAGGTGGACCCAGGAAGAATGTAGGTGATTGTCTCCAGGGCTCTCTCAACTTCTATTGAGGAGAGAGAGGTAAGAACCGCTCTTTGATCAGGAATCCCTTCAAAAAGGGGAGGCACGGGCCTTCGAGGAAGGCAGGTCTGAGTGACCTTTAGTGAGCTAGGCGGTGGAACAAGGGCCACTTGGGATGACGGAGGAGAAGTAGGAGGCACTTCCAACCTTGGCACCTTGGTAGAAGGGGTAATACCACTAACCGAGCCAACCTCCACCTTGTGTTTGCCTCCACTCCTAGCCTTCTTCATTTGGCTGACCTTAGCCTTAAAGTCCTTAGTAAAAGGCTCCATTGAAGAAGAATCTAGAAGCTCAAGACAAATAAATCAGAAAGGAAGAAGTGAAATAGGAATTTAGAACAAAAGGAAGAAATGTTACCTACCGCTTCCTCAGCTCCTACCACGAAAATGTGGATAAGAGTCTCCATTCTCACTTCTGGAGAAGTAAACCCGAGCTTAGTGAGCACTTAGGGCTTGATGAGCTTAGCGTATTTCTCTGAGTCACAATCCTCTACGCTCAACAAAACTCGCTTGCCCACTGTGCTGAGCTCAGGGTGAATACTTGGAGAACAAAAGGGAATAAGCAGAATAAGGTCAGCAAAATAAGTTGTCAAAACTAATCCAAGTTCAGTCAGGCAAAGACTTACCCAAGTTGTCAGGGGCAAACTAGGGCCGAGGCACTGGGAGAGTGTCTACTACATCTTTAGGGTTATATTCCCATTCTTTGCCCCACACAAAGAATAAGAGCTTCTTCCAACCCTTGTGGGAGCTTGGGAGATTAGAGATAATGGGTTGAGTTTTTACTTGTTTTGAAATATACAAGAAGCCATCGAAAGGAAGGTACATGACATTAAAGAACTTCATGAGTAAAGACACGGTAAGAACTCTAAGATTGTGTTTTTTAAAGAAAACAAGGAGATCCACCAGAATACCCAAAAAATTAGGAGAGAGTTGAGTAGGGCAAATGTTGAAATATTGCAAAACATTCTTAAGGAAGGGGTGAAAAAGAAAATGAAGGTCGTTCTCAAGAGCAGCCACGAAGAAACAAACCTTTTTGTGAATAGGGGAATCATACCAAATGTCCTTGTCTAAGCACCAGTACGCCAAACCCCCAAGAAAGTCGAAACGGACAAATAAGACCTTCATGTAAGGAAGTGTGACCTCGCTAGAACCCACGAGATCTGAAGCTCTGGGAGCAGCCTCCACACCCTCAGCGCTATTGGAAATCTCAACATTGCTTACTTTGGCTTTACCTTTATTGAATTTTTTGGGCATAGAGGAGGAAGACGAGAGAGGAATCTCAACACTTTCCTCAATGTCGACAGAATCAGCACTAGGAAAGTTATCAATCTCATCACCCACTTCCCCTAAATCAACATCTTCTTTAGCGGACCTGTTACCCATGAGGGAAACCGAGGCTTTAGCTTTGGAGGAGGCTGACATAATTAGACAGCAGAAAGAAAGCTTGAAAGGCCTACAAAGAAGGGGAACTTCTATAAAGCAATGCCTAAGGGTCGAGGGGTCAAGGCACCAACAACCAATAAGAAAGACCCTAACAGTAGAGTAAGGATCCAGAAACAGGGGAAGGGAAGACGAGTAACTTCGATTCCTAAAATAACAAAAATGAAAGGACCAAATGTGCAATAACAACCTCAAATTCGAGGAATCTAGAATGAAGAAGCGAGCAAGAATCAAAGAATGTACTAATCAGGTAGGGTGATGAACGAAAAGCCCTGAAACAGAATCGAAAAACAAGCCTTGCAAAACCTTCGAAGTCAAATTGGGAAGATTTTCTTAAGAAAAACCCTAGGTAAACGGAGAAAACAAAGATTACAAAGGAAAAGAATGGGGCAAAGCTTAGAGAGAGAAGGCAAATGAAAACTGGAGTAGTTTTCGTTGCCACAGGGTTATTTAAAACTTCGTGTACATGGGTCATCGAAGTATGAGACGTGCACATAAAACAAGGAAGAAATGATTGCATAAAATCAACATAAGAGTCTCTTTGTACGTAGATTGAGGTTTCCATATAAAGGCTTAGCTCGACTCATCTGCATCGTAGCCCCTGCTCAAACTCACTTTGACTAGGGACTAGGGGGCAACTGATAATACCTAAAAGAAATTACAAGTTTGAGCTCAGGAATTGAGGTCAGTTAGGCAGTTCAGCCAAGCAAGCTTGACCTCAGAGGTTCGGACCTTATGGCTTCCTCGAGCTACACCCCAAAGTAAATTAGAGGGAGACAGCTCGAAGCTACTAGAAGCGCCCATAACTGCAATAAGCACCAGTCTAGGTGCAAGATTCTCAACTGCCCAAAACCTTCTCCTGAAATCAAGTGAGATGTTACGGAGCGGAGGCGAAGATCTCGCTTCAAATCCCATAAATTTTGGAGTTGGGCTATAAATACTGTACATAGTCCTCATTACAAGACAGAGAACCCAAGGTTGTATGAAAAGCACTGTGTAATCACCTTAAAACTATCAATATAGATCCCAGGAGCAAGAAACTGAAATTAAAGAGTGGATTATCCGAGTTTTCGAGCTGATGAACCACTATAATTTCACTGTGTGAATCATCTCCTATATCATTATACTATTTTCACAAGTGTAGTACCTCAAATCCAACCTCACTTTTATACATATTAACATTCTGCTCATCAACATTCGACACACCATCAAAACTTTAATTCTTTTTTACTCTACTTTTTTAATATTAGTCTCAAAATACTTGAATGAATCACATACATTAGATTTTTTTTTAAAAAAAGACATACACATGGGTCTTTTTATATAGTTCAAGCCAAAAACTCTTAGCAACTGCTAGGTGACTTGATCCGAAATATGTACACCCAAGTGCAGGCGGTCAAGCTGTAGTAATAACCCGGTGAAGTCCGGAGTCGAATCCACAGGGAGCTATGATTGGTGTTTTGAAGTAAGCAGTAATAAAGACCAAGTAACTTTTGGAAATTTCGCGTGTTTGGACTGGTGGGATTTTCTTGATTAGAAAAGAAGATTCTTTACAAGAATTTTCTAGACAAAATATAAGATTCTCAAAATGTAACAACCACCCTTTAGCTCGAGGATTAGAACATGTAATTGATTATCCAGTTTATTATGTTTGTTCTTTATGACTTAATTAACTCCTGTGTCAACAGCAAGTTAATCGGAGGATAAAGATGGACTGTAAGGATTAAGCACATAATTTCGATGCCTTTCTAGAAGTTTACAAGAATTGTCTGTGCCGAGACTTAACCCGTCTACAAACAAGCAAGTTTTTCTACAAGGCCTCCAACCATGGCATTAATGGTCCATTCTATGAATAAAGCGCAATAATATTGGAGATTGAAAAGATGTCATGAAGAGCTAGCCGGGGTGCTTGCCTTGAACCACTGGGTCTTTCTATGTAGGAGTCATCCGTATCATAGAAGGAACTTTGGTTATACAAAGTATCTTAACTTTTCTAAATGCATTCAATCATCCAATGAACAAGTGGAATATAAAGCATTAAAGCATGAAGAAGTTGCACAAACATAACTTTTGGATAATCTTTACATATTCATCACCTCTTACTAAAGAGTGAATGAGGAACTACTCATTCGTCATGGCATTGGTCATGCTAGACAAGTGAGTGATACTCATCCCTCCAATTAGAGACACTACTAAGTAAAGTAAACTAAACAAAGAGCTTTTCTTTAATGAAAAATAAGTGAATCACTTTTCACCCTTCTCGGCTTTGGTAAAACTCTAGAAAAGTGAAAGAGTTTCACTCTTCTAAGAAAGAAGGATGGTCAAGTAATAGAAGTGAAATACATGAACAAGAAAAGTAGAAGAAAGCTAGTTGCTTTTGGAGGGTTTCCACCACAACCAAAACATGAACTACCTCTCTTGATACTTTATAAGTAAAAGCAAGTATAACTACAAGGGGAGTCTAAGCCTCCATCATGGTTGTCACAACATGAATGTAAAGACTTAACATAAGTAAATGAAAGACTTTAACTACGAGGGGAGTCTAAGCCTCTAACATGGTTGATATAAATGGAAAATAAAAGCATAAACATGACGTATTCAAGAACTAGATTACTAAACATTCTTACAAGAATAAAGATTGCTCTCCCATTTACTCTACAAGAGGAAGAATGTATTTTAAGCTCCCAACAAGGGAGTATTTATAGACAAAGAAGGGAAGGGGGGTAGGAGATAGGTGAGGATGAGTGAATAGTATTTGCTGCCCATGGGTGTCAACTATTCTGCAGGTAGTCTGCAGGGGACATTCGAACGTGATCTGGCGTTCGAACATCAAGTCTGCCTTTGTTTGAGGGCGTTCAAACGTCAAGTCTTTCTTCCACTCAAGTGGCCTGTGATCACTGACTTGGTCACTTCCATACGCCTTGAACATCATTAACTATGCACTCAACAACTCCTTGGTCACTCAAGACAACGTTCGAACGTGTAGTGACGTTCGAACGTGTAGTGATGTTCGAACGTTGTACTTAAGTACTTCTGGTTCTTCTTTCTTACAGCAACATGTCAGGTTCCAGTGGTGTAGTCTTTTCAAGATTCCAGAGGACGTTCGAACGTGGTATTCAAGTACCTCAGCATTTCCCTTTGTTGACTGCAACACGTCATGTCTCAGCAGCTGGTCTTGGCAGGGTTTCAGGTAAAATCCCGGTAGATTTAAACTTTTATGAATAAAGGGTAAAATGGTAAATTGTCACCATGATTCGGGTTGTAAATCTGAAATTTTTTGTAACTCGGATGACAAAACAGACCTCACCGTTGGATTCGTCTCACGAAATCGAGTTACCACGTCAATTTTCGTCGAATTCTGAGATAGTCAAATTTTTCATATTTTACAGATGCGATCGGGCTTCGGGTGACCCTGTACACGAATTTTTTTATAAAATTTTAAATTTGGGCAATAAAATAAGATAAATTGAAATAAAAATATTTTAGATTTAAACCGGGGCGAGATTTAATTGTTCGGGACAAAAACGGACCCGGAATTAAAAATGGACATGTGGCCAATTGTGGGCCAAGTGTTCTAAAGTATAAATAGGGGGAAAAATCAGATTTTTCCCCCATTGTTCAGCATCCTCTTCAGCCGATAGAAAAGAGAGGGAAAGGAGAGGGAAAGCTTCAACTTCTCTCTATGATCTACATAATTCTAGTGCTCAAATCCGCTTGGACCAAGAACAAAGATCGTTCTCCTCGTCAAGGGCTACGTCTACGTACCAAAAGGAAGTGATTTCACCGAATAATCAAAGGAAGAATTTTTGGAGATCAAAGCTTTTGGGTTGGTTTTGGTGTTTTAGGGGTTTTCTACACTCCTAAGAGGTAGGGGTTATTCCTACTTTGGATTATTCTTACCTTAGGTGTTGCTAGACTAAGGGTGAAAATTATGTATATGCATATGTATTGTTATACATATATGTCTATGGGTATGAAAGTGAAAAAAATTAGCATAGGAATAGCTTAGGCTAGCTTCTAGCTTGAATTTGGTATATGGAGGTTCCATGTGATTATTTTGTAACTTGGTGAAAACTTAAGGCATGCTATGTGTTTTATAAACTATGCCTTGGAATGTGTTATGTGAATACATGACTTGAATGACTATAAGATGTTTGATAAAATGCCCTAGTGAAATTGAGGGTGTTACTTGCATGATGCTATGTTATAACATGCTTGGGTGATTGTGAAATCATATGCTTAGGATATGGTTTTTGGATGAAGAGTGTTATTGACATATGCATGAAATGATATATTGAGCATAATGAGATATGGTAGTTATATACTTATGATACAATTGCATTGATGTATGAAAATGTTTATATGTTTGTCATAAGCATATTGAGCATTATTTTGTGTGCAATGGAACATCACATTGCATTTGCACGGAAGTGTCTCATTACATGAGTGAGTGCATGTTTGACGTCAATACCACACTTGGTGATTGACGGAAGGCTTGGGAGAGTTGGGTCGAGGACTTAGCTAAGCCGCTTGGTTGCATGATGAATTGGGTTGGGGTAGCAAGAAGAGGCATGACGACCTCTCGGGTGCAAGACCCGGTGATTGGGCTACGCACTCCCTTGGCTCGGCCCATAAAGTGTGTGGGTGTATTCGGAACCCTCGGTCGAAGTCCGTAAATTTTGTGTGGGTTGGAGGCCCTTGGTGTAAGTCCATGAACATCCACCCCTATACAAGACCCTAGAGTGATTAACGCCATTGTGTGTAACATAAATGGTGTTTTCGACTAAATTGACACTTGCATGTGTTGGGGAGCCGGAGAGAGCTCGGAATAAAGTTGCATGGGTGAGTGTCACTTCATTCCATGGCATAGCATTGTTGCATTCCATCATAGGATGCATAAGTGTGAGAAATGCTTGGTTGTGTGTTTGTGTGATGATTACATGAGCATGTGCATCTAGGGGAAGAGTAACCTCTATAGGTTTATCTCTATTGGGCGTTGTGCTCACCCTATACGGGAAACAATTTCAGGTACGGGACACGTTCCGGTGGATGGCTCTCATTAGGGGCTCTTGGTTGAAGAAAAGCCGGGTTGTGGCTTTTGAATTTAGTTTTTGTAAAACTTTTGGTTAATTTCCATTTTTGGCATGTAAAAGTATGGAAATAGTTGTATTAGAACTTGTATTGACTATATTTGGTATCAAATAGATGTTGTATAAGTTTTGGATAACCTTGGATTGGTTTGGATTGGTTTTGGAATGGATTGATTTGGGGTTGAAATCATACACAGTTTACACAGAAATTTCAGACACTGCTTAGTGTTTGAGCCATAACTTTTTATTGTGACGTCCAAATGATCTGAAATTTTTACAGTAGGTAGTAGACACCTAGGGCTACAAAAGTGTTTTTATGAAATTTTCTCAATTCCACTTTTAAACAGGTCAAAACCTCACTGGAAGTTGCAGCAGAACAGAAACTGCATTTTCTGTTCGAACGTAAAGTGACGTTCGAATGGTGCGAGTTTTGAACAGCAAAACCATCAGAGAACCAAATGTACTGGGAGCTACCTATTTTTCAAAACCAAGGGACGTTCGAATGTGAATAGTGATGTTCGAACGGTGACTCTAAAACCGAAATTTTTCAAACTATGCACTAAGCTTCCAGGCTTGGATTTCTTTGATTTAAAGAACACCAATGGACTTGGATTTCTCTAGTTCCAAGGATACAAATGGACACTAATTGAGGTATATTGAGGCTTATTAGACCTTGGTGGATTTAAATGATAACTATTATATATATGCACTAATGTTAAAGTAACCTTGCATGTTTTGCTATAAATATGGATAATTGGACCCGGTGTGGTCAATGTTTACTTATAAATGGACCCGGTGCGGTCATTGTTTATTGGGCCTCAGATGGGTCATGTGAGTTATGTTGCACAGGTTGGGTATTGGGTAGAGTTCCCTGCACAAAGGAGACTCTGCCCAAATTTTGTTAAGTTATGGACCTCGGTAAATGGGACATAACGGTGTGATATTGAGTTACTCGGTATTTACGGGTATTCCGCGGGTTGATGGGTAATCAACGGACCCCCGGATTTTGGGGTGTCACATTTCAGATGACGTTCGAACGTGGGTTGACGTTCGAACGTCCTTACTTTGTTCCATCATTTTGCATTTTTGCTCCTTTTTGTGCTGGTGTTACATTCAAGAGTGATTTTTGTTGTTCTTGAGCCTTTGTTCACTTTAGGACCTGAAATGTCACTGTTTAAACTCCATCAAAGCACAATTAGTCCAAAAAGGCATAGTAAAATTTATTAACTTTACGCACGAATCACTAGGTGATATCTAAATGTAGCCACCATCCCCAAACAATGAAGCTGCAAAAGTGCATCGAAAATCAATATGCAAAGTATGTCACCACATTCTTAAATGAGTTGATGTTGTCTATTACTAAACGCCATCAATCGCCACCAACATCATCTTTGTCCCCAACCACCATCATCGTCACCTTCACCCTTCGCCACCAGCATGACCACCACCTCCATCTCAACTGCCAATTCCTACGTTTGAGTCTAAGTTTGAGGTCTCAAATTATGGATACGAATTTTGAGTCTAGATTTCGCGTCTTCTTATGGGTCTCGTGTCTTGGGTCTTAGAGTCCTGAATATGAGCATTGGATCTAGGATTGGGTTCGGGGTCCTAAATCCGAATCCAAGGTCAAGTGTCCAAATTTGGAATATAAGGTCAAGGGTCTCAAATCCTGGAGTTTGGATATTTGAAATAGTTATCATTATTTTACCTCAATTAAAGTAAATTTTATTTTGAGTAAAAATTTGATTTGTGTAAACATTGAAATGAATTGTCCATTATATTTTCACCACTGAATTTTAGTTATTGCTAGACATTAAAATGATAATATACATTTTACTTTATTTTTAAGTTCACTGAATTACCATGTTCATTCCATTGTGATTTTTTTTTTTCAAAAAAAAAAAGAACAATGTTATTGGGACCTAATTTATTAAACTAATTTGCTGACCTAATTCACCATTACTTTTGAATTAATTGTAGGCTCCATCAAATATTGGAACTTGATGTTAATCAAATAAGTCCCATAAAATTACATCATTATACCAATAAATTAGGTCAAATTTTTAAGTTTAAATAACATTAAAAAAAAAAGTTGATCATACTAAACATAACGAGAAATTAGGTGGATAAGAATTCTCCAAGCATTTGTCACATGATTGTTATATGGTCCCTTCAGTAGGGGTGTCCATAGGCCAGGTTACCCATGGGTCTTGTTACTCAGCCCGAAAAAAATAGGCCTGAAGCCCGATAGTTGGTCCACCCGAGCCCTAGCCCAATATTTTTAAAAGGAGGGCTTGAGTTTATCCCCAAACTCATTACCCGTCCTGAAGTCTGGCCCAAGAGCCTGCCCATCAAGCCCGCCCTCAAGCCCAACCCACCCACCCACTCTTTGAAATAAAGTTATATTTTTAGACCATTAAATTTAAAACTTTGAAACAAGTCTCCCAATATCAAAATTTGAAGTTTTAAAAATTTAGATATTATAAATAATGAATTATTTTTTTTCCATATATTAAACATATAAGTTTTAAATGATAGAGTAATGCAAACGACTGATAAGTTAGTAAATGTCACTGTCAACCTAGTTGAGATTTATTCATTCTATTGGATGTAGTTCATTATTTTATTTTAATTCATTTTGACTTTATTTTTGATTCAAAAATATAATTTATATAAATGTTAAGTTATAAAAATATTAATTATTTTAAATAAATATGTATATAAAAAAGTCCGCAAGCAGGCCCGTCCAACAAATCCGCCCAATAGGCTCACGGGTTGATGTAACTGATGCTCAATACTTTAAGTATTTTTATGCATTTGAGATTAACAACGTAGCATCTATTCCTTAGAAAGTATGGTTGAGTACACTTCAGCATTACCAATAAAATCTTTGTATGTTGGACTATGACTTTTCAATTAAATTATATTTAACTTGATTATTCTTAATGAAATTTATTAATTCCTTTGAATTATAATAAGATTTCAACAATGCATTGATACAATCTCATCATCAATGAAATTATAGATGACCAAATAAGAAAATCATATGTTTGTCTTGGGCGAGATCTCTCAGCTTTAAATTTTTTTTAATTTTAATTCAATAGATTTATTCATCATCAGTTCCAATCAACTGAGCTATGTGAATCCAACAGTACTAAATGAAAAAAGATACCTTGGCTTAAATAGTATTTCAGTGAATATGATTCGATAATATTGTACTATTATGTGTCAGACTTTTCTTTGAAAACATGCGAATTGATTTATCTCAAAATCAGTACATTACAGTTGATTATTAGGTGCCAATAGTGTCAATGTTAACATATAGATGAAAATTTGTAAAATTGAAAATCCATAGAATCAAAATCCCACGTGTTGAACTCTGCCGTCTTCTACTCTTTTGATTAGCCTGTGCATGCTCGATATGTTACACAAATCTGCAAGCTCCTGTACACTTTTACTCATCTATAAAATGCCTAGCTAGCTCTCTTCTCATGCCATTACCCACCCTCTTTATTTCTCTTACCTTCCCACAACTCTCTTCCCTACCAATCTCCTTATTTGTTCTCATGGCTTCCATTGTTGATCCTTTGGTTGTTGGTCGGGTCATCGGCGACGTGGTGGACATGTTTGTCCCCACGGTGACCATGTCAGTTCGCTACGGCTCAAAACATATAGCCAACGGCTGTGAAATCAAACCCTCCATGGCAGCTGAGCCTCCCAGGGTCACCATCAACGGCCACCCCAATGAACTTTATACTCTGGTTCAGTTCCTTCATGATCATTTTTTTGCTTTAAAATGGACAACTCTTGCTGAAAAATAAAATTGTGGTTGGGTTGAGAGTTTTTTTTTTTTTGTTTTCTGTATATTAATTCGCCTGCAAATGCATGTCCTATTGTTTAGAAGATTTTTCCTTTTTTATTTTTTTGGTTTTGTTTTTGTGGGTGTTGTAGGTGATGACAGATCCTGATGCACCAAGCCCAAGTGAGCCCTCAATGAGAGAGTATGTTCAGTGGTTAGTCTCGTTTCCAAGAATAATTATCTTATATATTTTTGTTCGTCCATGTGTGTCCACACAAACTGAATTGGCTTATTTTTTTCATGTGAAAATCTCAGGATTGTGACAGATATACCAGGTGGCGGCACTCCTACTCATGGTAAAATACTGCTTTGTTCTCCAAATATAGTCAAGATACATACAGATTTTTCCTTTAAATATACCCAATTCAGGAAATTTTGTGAAAATCGAAAGACACTGCTTATAATTGTGACGATTTGTTTTATCCATCCGTCGCTGCCCCTCTCTCCCTCTCCCCCCCCCCCCCCCTCTCCTCCCTCCACCCCACGCTCCTCCTCCTCCTGGTTGCGTGCATGCATGCATGCAAGGCGAGTTGACCAGCATCTTTGTATTATGAAACTTATATCTAATTTTGAGAGAGTGTTCCTAAATTTCCTATCATACCTAGGAGGTACTTTATCCGTCAATCTTTAAAACTTCTGCGTATACCTATTCTGTTTTCATGGTAGGCTCCTGTTACTACGAAATCTACAGACAGAATAAACAATTAAGCATGAAAAAAAAGTAATTTTTACAATTCGAACCCTTAACAAATATATCACAGGAATAGCTATCAAACCCTAAAACATCAACCCTAAGATTTCCAAGCAGCTGCATGCTGTGCAGCGCATCAGTTCACGGGAACGGGACACTGTGCCATGGTGTAACTGTCGTAGTGGCCTTCGCTTATACAGGACACGTGTCGCACTGGTGCAACTGTCGTAGTGGCCTTCGCTTGTACAGGACACGTGTCGTACATGAAGGCCCTATTTGCAGATTTTAGTGATCCGTTTAGTCTACTCCTCCCACCTCTGTTGGTGACATCTGGCTTACCCCTCCCTTACATGTATCGACTGTTAAATAATGTTATAATGATCAAATTTTAAAATTAAATTTAGAGTTCAAATGATATGATAATATATTATTTAAAATTTTTATTAGGGTTTAAATAACATTATCCAAAGTCATACTAACTATTAGGGTTTAAGTCAATTGTTATGTCATTTAAATATTAACTTTAATCCTAAAATTTAATCAATGTAATATTGGTGTGACTGTTAAACTTTGGGCGCATTTCACTTGTTACCCAAAGTCATAGTTACGGAAAAAAAAAAAAAAAAAGTCGGCCGTGACACAGTCTTGCCACTTGTCATGGTCTGTGCCATTTCTCCCTTACACTTGGCATTACCAGGAATGATCACGTGCCATTTATATAGGGTGACACTTGGCTCACTCCAAATCATTTCCCTGCAGCTATTTGAGATGCCGTTTAACGTTCCCAAAGTGTAAGATGGAGTTAAATCGGAGTGTAATGATATCAGACTTTCCAATATTAGAATTCGATATCACTAGTTTTTAATATTTCTTCCCATGGTTATCGTATGCATGTTAAAATAGTAAGATGAAAACATGTAGAAAACATAAAAGAGATGTAAAAAAAAAAAAGAGATCAAAAGAGAGAAACTTTTATTACTTACACGTGTAACTACATGTGGTTTTGTATAATTTGGGCGGAGTTACTGATTGTCAAAACAGTAGAAACGAGGGATATTATAAAATATTCCAGCGAAATGAACCTCTTTTTTCTCATTTTTATTTATTACTATAGTAGTATATGATGATACACAAAATAGAATTATATACAATTAACAGTTATGTGTATAATATAGAATAATCAATAAAGTAACTAATAACAAGAGGTTAAGATTGAATCAACACAAGTAACACATAAATGTATAGTGGTTCGATCAATATGATTTACTCCATTCCAAAAGAAGCGACGATAGCCGAAGAATTTTATTAATAAAGGAGATGGTGAGGGAGAGAGCAAGGGTAAACTCTAGGATATGTTGAATAGTTATCAGAGAGATAGTTGTATAAAAGGTGTGTAGAGAGATATTATTCTCATGTAAAAAGAATTTACAATTTATATGCACATAGCATTGGTTGAGGCGGTGACGTGATTGATAAGTCACTAGTTCTTCAAGGTGGATAAGTACAACTAGAGTAAATACAATCAGAGATAGTCTTAATCTTCGAGAATATTATCTCAATAATTATTTTTCGCGTGCTTCTATATTCTCCGATCCCTTGAACTTTGGTCTGACCAAATTTATAAACTGTGTTTGACCTTTCTTGTAATTAATTTGAGTTTACTTAATTAATTGGACCTAACTCAATCAAATCTGGGCTGGTCAATATATTATACTAAAACAATGCAGGAAAAAATGGAAAGACAGATGGTGTATTAGGCCTTAGTATTAGGGCTTAGTTTATTTATTTATTTTGAGTGAAATAGCTTCTTGCAGGCAAAGAAGGGCTGCCGTACATGGGCCCAAGGCCGCCGGTGGGGATTCACCGATACATCTTCGTCCTCTTTCAACAGAAGGCTCCTCTTGGCCTTTTTGATCAGCCCGCATCGCGGGCCAACTTTAATACCCGCGGATTCGCCCATCATCTCGACCTGGGCTTGCCGGTGGCCACCGTTTATTTTAACGCTCAGAGGGAACCGCTCAACAGGCGGCGTTGAAGAATTCAGTGGTGGGGGAGGGCAGCCACCGCCGCCGCCGCCGCCACCACCATATCTGGTATCTACCGGTGGTGAACTTCGTTCAAGTGTGTGTTTTATTTATTTGTTTTGCTCTGTGTGGGAAGTTTACGAGTTGGGTGGTGTTTGGTGGTCTCTTACATGAGTTTGTAAAGCAACTGTAAGTGCTAACTTTCAAAGAAGAGTTTCTGTTTGTGTTATTTTTTTTGGTGTCTTCATTCTGTGTCTAAGTATCTGTATCGTATATATGAATAAATTATAGTTTCACCACTAGACTATGAACTCAATTTTATTTTGCCCCTTGAATTATTGAATTACTTACATTGTTCACTTAACTACCTGAATTATTTCACATTGCTTCAATTGCTGCTGTCTGATATTTTTTGGACGAAAAATGTCAACGTATCAAAACAAAGTAGGAAACATTACATAGTTTGAGAGCAAAATAAAATTACTTTCTGTTAACTACGTGACAGATGTTAATAATTGAGATAAAGTGAAATTAATCAAATGGTTTAGGGTGCAATGTAAAAGACTTGATAGTTGAGAGAATACTATAGAAAATAATGTTAAGGGCCCATAATATAGTGGATAAATGCGCCCTTAAAAATGCGCACCTTTCGTCCCAAAAAAAAAACAAATGCAGAAGCATTAAAAAAAAAACCATTTACATGATGTATGTTTCTTAATTAGTTCATGGTTTTGAGTGGATCTATTTTAGGAATTTGATTCAAGAACTTATTTAGCAATTAAATTAGCTGTGAGATTTAAAGTTGGATGATGCCTACTTTTAATCCAACAAGTATTAATAACATTTATCTATTGTTTTTCTTTTTGTTAAGTGTTTTCTTAGTTAGTGTTGTCTTTTTTTGGGTAAAAAGTTAAAACAGAAAACTTATTTGGTTGTAATTTTTGTTTAAAAATTTCTGAAAACTAAAACAAAAAACATACTTCGATCAAGTTTTGTCATTTCAGTAGCTTTATATTAATTCCTTGCTAAAAAACAAATCAAAATTTTTTATGTTAATATATTCCTTCCTAAATAAGACACAAAGGAAAATAGTACAATGACACATTAAATATACTAATATATCCCATTGTTCAACATTCTACCAAGTACATGTCATAGTAAGACATAATCACTTAACTAAAATCCCAACAAGTAGTACAAATACTTATATATATATATATATATATATATATATGTAGTTACTTGCAGAAGTAACCCTTAACCTTCAGAAAATAAAACCTTCAAAAGGTAATAAGTATTATTGGATCAAAAGCTTGTTGATGTAGTAGTGTACAATACAAGATCAAATTGAAACCACAAAACGTAAGTTTGAAAATTGTGATCTATTTCTTCTATCTCCCTCCTAACTGGGCATATGGAATGACATTATGTTCATCTCTCAATGCATTATACTTGACGAGCCTAGATCCAATTGGGCTTGGGCCTGATACATGGATTAAGCTTAAATCATCCAAGTTTAGCTCATGGCCTCAGTCCAGTCTAAAACTCAAGAGTCCATGAAGAGTCAACCCATGTGGGAGAGCAATAATCGGGATATTCATTACTCTGAGATAGTTTTTATCCCTAGTTATAATTATCCTCCCCAGTAAATTAGTTGCTTTGTTTTCACGTCACTGCCACTGTTAGGGTTTTGTGTCTATAATTGTCAACCCCTTATATAGGGGACACAGACGACACCTTGAACATACTTTTACTCTCTCTCTCTCTCTCTCTCCCCTACTAATTTATACTCTCCCATTAATAGAGTTCTTCGGCTACTATTGCCACCTTCAATGGTTAGGTCACCCAAACCCAACCACCCAATTTTTGTCTCTTATTATTAATTATTTCATTAATTGTCTTGCACCACACACTTGACTGATTTGATTGCGCATAATCAATTTTCACTACAACAATTATGGGCTTTAGTGACCAAGTTATTTTTGTCATCAATGATATTTTTTTAGCGATGACATGTGACTTTGTCACTAATGGTCCAGGATGAGTGGCGACAACACTATTTGTCACAAAAACATTAACTTTTAGTGATGAATAATTTTTCCTCATCGTAACTTCGTCATTAAAAGTATGAGAAATTGGATAAATGGTGATGAATTTTATTTTCATCGCTCAAAATAAAAAAAATTACTTTTAATAATGAGATTAGCCACATCTAAAAGTTTTAAGGTTTTGGTGATGACTTTGATGTCATCACTACAATACTAATGGCTTTAGTGGTGACTTTTATGTCATCACTAGAACTTTTATAGTTTTAGTGACAACATTGGTGTTGTTATTAAAACTTATACACTTTTAGTGATGATTGTCAAGTCGCCACTAAAACTTTCATATTTTTAGTAACTAAATTAATTAATCACTACAAATAATTTAGTTTAAGTCACCAAATTGGTGTTGTCTAGTGGGTTATTTTATATCGTTTGGCAATTTCACATTATACCATATCGATATGCTATTTCTCACATCACTTCCAAACCTACAAAAACATAAAAAAAACATAATGCACTTGTTATTTCTAGACTAAACTACACCTTAATTAAGCTTGTTAACAAAATTCTGAAACACTCTTAATACATCCAAATAGTAAAATCACATATTTATTTAATTTAACTATCAATATTCATGCCACAACCTAGCTAATATAGTGGTGTAAGACAAGTTAAAATCAATTCAAGTTAAATCAAAATTTTTAAAACTCTCAAACTGAGCTTAATTTGAAATTTTCAACTGGAGTGTCATTCATGGTTAAATTTTGAAATTGGATGATATGCAAGTAGGGGTGAAATTTGAATCAAAATCGACTTCAATTGACGTTTGATTTTGAGGTAGATAACATGGATAGAAATTCGAGTTGAAATCAAATTTAATTCAAGTTTGAATCTCAAGTTATGCAACTAGGGCGTAAATTTGATTTCAATTGGGTTGGATCCAAAAAAGTAGAGACATAAATTGATTATTGTTTGAATTTAAATTGGGTTGATAATTGTTTTGTAATGCTCCAAAATCTACCTTGGACGACATTACTATTTAAAACCATTCACATAATGAGAGCAACTAATAAATTCCATAAATAAGGCAAATTTCATTCATCATACATAATATCTACAACATTATCCAAACGAATATGCCAAACCATGACATCTACATCCAAAAAGAATATCTCAAACTATGATAATTACATCTCAAAATCAAACTTAATCTTACAGCGGAATAAACAAAATAACATTTATCCA
Organism: Ilex paraguariensis; assembly: GCA_963454935.2. NCBI lineage: Eukaryota > Viridiplantae > Streptophyta > Magnoliopsida > Aquifoliales > Aquifoliaceae > Ilex > Ilex paraguariensis. The sequence continues at coordinate 42,380 of CAUOFW020000992.1, forward strand.
TTGTATCAAAATGCATCTCCTAGTCTAGGGCATGGAGAGATCAACTCTAGACATCCCCCTCGAAATCCACGCTTCCATCCAATTGCGCTTTTCAAGATACTTGCTCATTAATTTCGAGCTCTTCATCTAAAATGACATCTAAGAATAAGTAGTATTTGTAGGGGGGTGAGCACTAAACTCTATAGAAGCATCCTCCCAAACTTGAACAAGATTTATAAACATATAAAACAGTTCGGTCTCACTTTCCAAAATATCATATATAACTTGAAATAAAATAGTGTCAATTTATTCGATCTCAAGTTAATACAATAGTAATAAGTTAAATGAAAGGAATAAACATGTGAAGAAATCAATTAATCATTCAATAGTATCAACCCATATTCTCATGTATGTTGGTTGCTTCCCATGAATTTACATAACGAATCTATCTCGTTCACCCATCATATCCACACAAACCATTTTAGGAAGAGCGTATACCGTCTCCCATGACATTGAAGAATCCTTCCAAGGAAAGGTATACCATCTCTCAGCCTCGAACTTACGTGAACAGTAGTGGTTACTCTCACAAATAACAATCTACTACAAGTGTTAGACAACCATCTCACCCTCACTGGGATAGACTAACCTCTAACATTCTTCGGCAGTTCTCGGATGCAATTCAAGTCCATCACAACAAACCATACAAGATGCAGGAGATACAATACCAACCAATTTCTCAAATCACCAGTAAATCAAAACCCCCAATTCCATAGGTATTTCTCAAATCACAAGTAATTTCAAAAATCCCCAATTTCATAGGTATTTTACCAAAATAATTTCTCAAGAAAATAAGCAAGAGATCATCAAAAGACATAATTTTATTGTTCAAAATAATGCACTAAATTTTTTGAATCAAGAGCACAAGAATATCAAGAAGAATATTTCATCTTTCTCAAAAACTAGGTTTTGACATCAAGAACAAGGGTTTTATGGCCATCAACCATAACTTCACTCAAAATAGGGTAATAGTTGCAAGAATATCAAGAATCAAGGATTTCATAACAAATATATATGATTAAGAGTTAAAACATATGTATATATAAGCCCTAGTATCAATGAACAGGAGTGGAAATTCTTCCTTAGTGTTATTGAAAAACTTGAGATTTTGATCTACTTCATGGTTCAAATCCCTCTTGATCGTATGTTTTATACCCTTCTTTCTTGTTTCTCAAAGCTTTCTAGGGTTGTAAATGGTGTATGGAGGCCAAAGGAGGTGCCCTTATGTATTTATAGGGTGAGAAGTGGTCTCCTGTGCGCGATTCTAAAACCCAAATTTCGTATCTCATGTTCGAACGTCATTTGGCGTTCGAACGTCACTTGGCGTTCGAACGTCACTTGCTCCTTGTACTTTTGTTTTTCCATTAGAGACAAAGTATTGAAACACACTGTTGTTCGAACGGACTTTCACGTTCGAACATAGGTCATTCGAATGTACTTCCTATTTCTATTGAAACTTCCAGTGGAGTTTTGGCCTATTTAGAGGTCGATTTGGAAAATTTTTGTGAAATACACTTTTGTAGCCCTATAAGTTTACTATCTGCTATAAAAATATCAGCTCAATGGACATCAGGGTAAAACGTTATGGTCCAAATACTAAGCAGTGTCTAAAATATTTTCTACCCAAATTTTATCTAAAATGTGTTTGAACTCCAGACTATTTCCTAACTTCCAATTCATACCCTATTACCTTGCTTAACATTTTTATTTCTACTTTTACAATCCACGTAGTTCATGCATACATTATCACATATATTAGCATTTTAAAAACATAATTACATTGCGATATAAAAATAAGAATGTGAGGGTTTACATAATTACATTGCGATACTAGCATTTATTTTATTCTTATGTGTAGATTAATTGCTGGTGGTGCAAGTTGTTTACAACGGACAAAACCACACTTGTTCCTCTTTTATTTCTTTTTTTTTTTTTTTTATTTATGTCTTTTATTCAGTGGTAAAACACTTGATTGGTACATTTATTTTGTATTTGCGTGGATGATATTTTTATTTGAGAAAAATTAATTTTAAGATATTTGGTTGGGTTATTATATTAATTGTCATATATTGTTTGGACATGAATGACAGGACAATACATTATTGGGTTTGTAACACTTCTCTTAGCAGGTTATTTTCATGGATCAATTTTTATGCAAAAAAAATATAAAAATATTTTTTGCAAGAGTTTAAGTGATGAAATGAGAATTCGTCTCCAATCTCGACTTCTAGTGACAAATTTTTTTCGTAGCTAACAGTCACACAATTAAGGATTCTATAATTTGTGACAACTTTATTTTGACACTAAAGGTCCACAGTTGTTGATGAATTTGAAATTCATCCCTGAAAGTAGACTTTTAATGACGACAACATTTGTCACTATAACAAAATTTATAATTAAAATATATTCTTATCACTATTTTTGTACTTTCAGTGATGCTATTACTCTTTTGATAAAAAATCTTTTAGGTATTTTGTGACCATTTTATTTGTCACTAAATGTATTTTTTACGTGATGAAAGAGTATTGTCACTATAAAGTGTAGAATTAGCGACGGTTATTTTAATTTGTCACTATAGACAATTAGCAACAAGCTTCTAGTGACCACCTAGTGACGACAGAAAAATCATCACTAAAACTCTTTAGTGACGAAATACGCATTTATAGTGACAAAAAAAATTTGTCACTAAAAACCTTAATTGTTTTAGTGTTTGTGCATCATCAATACTCATTAACCCTAATGAAACAATTATAATGTTCACTTTGTTGTGGATAATGATAAAAAAAACTCAGTCATTGTTTCTTTTGATCCTTGCAACCGACACATAAATTTTTCTGATTCCACTTAGGCATGGAAGGATAATAAGTGCCATTGCAGTACTCCTATTTCAATAATACGAACAACACAAAATTAGACATAATAATAATAATTGGAATATGGCATTGCAAGTAAAACAAAAATGTAATGCCATTTAAAGAAGGACATTTATCAATGATGAGTTGTTGTCCACAATTCATTGGCAATGATATCTCTGACACAAGCCATTTCACATAACTGACTTGGAGTTATATCTATTTCAATTGGGGTCTATAAAATGGATCCTACACCACCTCCATAATTATTAATGATGGAGAAATTGGCACAGGGTGAAAATACCATTAGTCTAAGTCCAACTCAACTTGTTAGGAGTTCTAACTTAAATAGGACTCTTGTTCCTACCTCCTAACTCGCCAACTTGTGGCTTGACACATCCTTACCTGCTAATTATTTGACTAATTCAAATAGAGTTGAGACTCCTACCCCAGATGGAGAGCCATCACCCACTATGGCACTAGTACCGCCCATATTCAAATCATGGCTAAGAATTCTCCAACGACCTAATCCATTAGCCTATAAAAGGGAATAGAGGAGTAATTCGGGTAAGTCAATTAAACTCCTAATTCTATACTCATCTTCTTAAATACCCTTTCTAAATTAAGCATTGGAGGGTCAACTCCCAGAGCCCCCTAGTCTCCGACTTCTTTTTTAGGTGATCGAAGTTGAATGGTCCGATGTGGACGTCATTGCAGATTCTGGTATCAACAGTTGGTATCGTCTCTAGGAAACGAAGATATTCTTTAAATAACCACTTCGTGAGCTCTATCCAAGTGGTCTCTTAACATCTCAAATTAGGAGTTCGTCCCTTTTCGTCTGTCAAATGATGGAACTCAACCTCATTAAAAATTGAGAATTTTATATCTTCACATAGATTTTCCTATTCTTGATTGTGTTTATGGTCTTAGTTGTCATTCTTGATTTGTCCTTTATGGTGGAACAACACTTTGAGACAAAGGTAGGAGATCAAGAAGCACACCTTTTGAGTGCAAATTAAATCAAGCACTTTCATTGATGGGCCCATCAGTACTTATTCATGAAGAGAAGGTTTTATATCTATACAACACTATGAGGAGTCTCTCAAGTGCAATTGGATTTTCATGCCTCCTCCAAGATTGTAAACATAGGCTTTATTGGGATGCCAACAAATCATGTTTTATACATATCTTTCAGTAACTGGTGTTATCACGTGTTTATTCCTCCTCACATAAAAATAAGTGCCTGATTTCACTAGCTTACTATCTGACTTTCTTGTTGAATCTTTACATTGTTATGATAAAACAATAAAAGCAATAAACACTAATGCCCTTAGGTATATCAGCATAAGCTTGGCAGTGTAAAATAATTTTCATGAGCTCGGTACCATAGCATTCAATTAAATCATAAAGCTTGCTATATAATTCCCTGCTATTTTTTATGTCCACCCACATAATTCATTATTTTACAGTCACTACATTTGACAAAAAAGAGACTCTTAACCTTTGTTGCAAGGCTTCATTATGGAATTTGAAGATGCATAGATCTATGTCACGTGTACAGACAATACAGTCACATGTTCTTGAAAGGACTGGTCATGTGAGTCACAAATAGAAGCAATTGGAAGCAAGCTGAACTGAACTACGACAGCTCAATTTATAGTACCGAGCATAAATTCACAGCTCAGCTTGAAAGCATGGCCTGAGCCAAACAATAGGAAAAACGCCTATAATTAGGGAATTTAGGTGAAACAACTAAGCAAAGTCAATGACTCAGAATAACTGCAATCAAGGGATCGTTTGGAAAGATTTTAGCGATCCCTAACAAACACGTACATTTGGCAAGTAGAAAGGAGATGTGCCATCTCCCCCACTAGTAAAGGAAAGCCTAGAAACAGGACCAAGGCTATATAAAGCAGGCAGGATGCATTGTGAGAGGTAAGTAGAATCCTTTTTATATACATATTCCTCCTAGACAGTTATGGACTTAAGTATCAGAGTGCCTTCGATCGAAGCACTTCGGTCCTAGGCAGTTTGTTCATTTTTGTAGGAGGGGCTTTGAAAGAGGAATACAATTTTCTTCATCAAACCTAGGAGGCATTGGAATTTTAGCACATACATTTGGCACCATCTATGGGAAATCTTCCTGAACAAAAAAGCAATTGCAAGATTAAAAAGTATTATTGGATTGCCAGTAAGTTTCAGCTCTCAACAAGAGGACTCGGATCCAAATTACTGTGTGTTGTTCCTCTTAGATAATGACATCAAGGTAGGTATTTACCAAAGCCAGGATGAACAGTACAACAATAGGATCTCCTTAGCCAGTTTCAAACCTGATAATAATGAGAACTAGAATGATAGTCCATGGGACGAGTCCCTCCGTGCCAAGGGGAATAATCCTGCCCTAAAAAAGTTGGTCCAATCTCTACAGAACCGATTATATGCACATGACGTGATGTTTAAGAAGTCATACACAAGAGAGAAGGCTTTGAAGAGGGAAAACGAGGAGTCAAAGGAAGAGACAAGGAAGGCCAGAGAAAGGGAAGTTGCTAATGAAGATGCTCAAAGCTCCAAAAGCCGACAATAGAGGAAACTAGATAGGTGGAGGCAAAGGAGTGGTGAAGACTCGCAAGAAGCTAGATACTAGAGAAAGTCTCACTGAACTATAATCTAGGAAGTGCTTGATTAACCCTAAATAGTGCATTAATAAACTAGGTTTTAAAGTCAATTGTGTGTGTGAAATAGGTTAAAATAACTAAGTTACCATGAATTAGGGTTAATGCAAAGATTTGACATTTTGTAGGGTTTTGTGCAGAATTACGTAAATTTAGGAGGAATAAATTATACTAGTAGAATCAAATAGGGGAGGCAAATGTAATTACAACATTAATGCACTAAAGCAAAGAGCATTAAGGCATGCAAAAACTAGAGGATTCACACCATCCGGATGGTGGTGATGGCGTCTAGACGGTAGCTAAACTGCCTTACTTCTCTCTCATTTTCCTATTGGTCCAATGAAATAGCAAAGTACCTTATTGGCTAGCAAAAAGGTCTGTCACCTCAAGGGCTCCTCTAGAGCCTATAAAAACCCTGTCTCAACTACATTTATAGGGGATTCGTAGATAGCTTAGTCCAGATAGTGAGGGAAAGAGAAAGAGAGAAATAGTGAAGCGAAGCCCTATCAAACCTACTTTTTAGCTTGATTTCTTCTATCTTCTACATTTTTGTTTTGAGAGTTGAAACTCTCCCACTTTTGTGCCCTAACCAATGATAAGAGTAGCAGTGTTTTAGCTATTCCTTGGGGAAGGATTTGTTTTGTATTTTGTTTCAGTTGTAATGAGATCATTTCACTCCTTTTGCTCGTCTACAGCAATGAGGTGTGAGTACTCTATTTATACTATTTGTCTCCCTTAATTGAACGATGGTTGTATTTATAATATGGTCATGGTTATGAACACCGAGCGATACTTAATGCTACATACCATACTATCTATACTTATTGCATACTTCATGCATGATATACTGATGTATGTACTTAGGCTTTATGTAACAGTTGGAAGATAAGTTATAGACGGGTTAAGTCTCACCATAGCCAATACTTTTGATTCAAGGCATAAATCGGAACTCTGTCATCAGTGAATCATCAACCTGTTGGTTGAATAACTCGAGTACTCCTATAAATGGCTTGCCTTTTGGTTTACTAGGGTTATTTAACTGATGTAGGGTACAGAGACCTTCCGGCTAACCTAATCAGTTGCTGTGTTATGGTTCAATATACATCAAACCTATCGGTTAACTTTCTAATAAAATGGGAGTTAATTGATTTAAGATGACATTTTCAATAACTTAAACAATATAATGCATGTTGGATCCCCGAACTGAAGAGTAACCTTTTTATTATTGTCTTTCCAAGTTTTAATTAAATTTTATTTGATTGTTCTAAGCTCACACTACAAGCTATTTTAGTGCGCATTGCATCCACGACAATTTCACCATTTATGTTATAAATCCCAATAGTTACCTCCCTATGGGATCGACCTCAGACTTAAATCAATAAATATTGTAATTTGACCACTTATACTTGGGTGTATGACATAAATCAGGTTAGATCAGTGCTTCATCACCAAAGAGCTTAACATTCTATTGAAGAGGACCGAGTAGAAATCGGCAAGAACTTGGCGCGAAGGGCCACGGGAGAATATGTAGGAGGAACAGATGTCTCTCTTTTTACAAAATGGATTGAACGTACGAGAATTTCGAGCAAATTTATCATCTTGAACTTCAAATTGTACGATGAAAAAATAGATCCAACCGCCCATATTCATCATTATAGACAACTAATAACAATGTACATGAACAATGAGCCTTTGTTATACACTATATTTCCTAGTAGCCTCAGGGAATTGACCATGAAATGGTTTGATGGACTTGCTAAGGACTCGCTGATTAGTTAGGGCCAGTTTGTTGAGAAGTTTATAGCTCAGTTCTTCACTAGCAGTTGGTAGCCTAAGGATGTTGGGGGTATTGCTACCATTGAAAAATAGGAGTAGAGAAACACTACGAGAATATGAACTTCAGTATTGGGAAACGATGAATGAAGGGATGGCGTGCAACCCTGAAATTGTGGTAGTATCCTTCAGGATAGGATTGTCGAATGTGAATCGCTGTATCAGTTGCTTACAAGAAGACTAGCAACGGACATGAAGAAGCTCATGGCCAGGGTTGACAAGCATGCCAAGGTCGATGATGACCTCAGTAGAGACGTGAGTAGTGAACAAGTCGAGAAGAAGTAGTTTGACAAAGACAAATCAGGAGTGTAAGCTCAAGATGGAGCAAAGGAAAAAAGGAAAAGAGGGGTTCCCCTCTAAATCCCCATACATGGGAGTCAACATGGCATTCAAGGAACTGATCTATATAATTCTTTCCCAAATCAAGGGGAAACCCTACTTCAAATAGCCAAACTAGATGTAGGGTACATGACGGAGAACTGCCATTCTTTGAAACAACGCTTAGAAGAATTTTTCTAAGCTAGACACCTCTCACAATTTGTGGAAAGGGATGGAAGCAAGATTAACAAAGGTACACCAAGTTGGCCGCGCAAGCTAAAGAAGTTTTTCAACTGAGGGTGAGTCTTGGAACTCAGAACAAGAGGTTAAAAATGGAAGAGGCAGCTAGAAGGATTAGTTTCTTCAAACAAGACTTGATAAAGGTACACCACCAGCATAACGACACACTTGTACATACTATATGAATAACGAACTTTGATGTTAGATGAGTATTGATTGACCAAGAAAGCTCCTTTGAAATCATGTACCTAGGTCTTTTTTAGAGGCTAGACCTTCAAGAGGAGGACCTCAAGGCAGTGAATACCCTTCTGGTGGGTTTTAGTGGAAAAATGATTATCCCAAAAGAGAAAATCACCCTACCTATCCACATATAATTGGTTGGGACCACGACAGAGTTCCTTGTAGTGGACACAAAGTGAGCTTATAATGCCACTGTGAGGCGTACCGGGTTACATGAGATGGGAGTGATGAGTATAGAATATTACACATCATGCATCTCTATTGCACCCATTTTACTTGTTTTTTGTTGAACATTGGGGGAAATGGTTTCAAGTTTACAATTTATGAAGATTTTTGTGATCTTAGGTAAAAAGTAGGTAATGTCATGTATAAAACATCCCATCAAGTGGTCAAAGTCAATGGAGAAGAAGGGACCGTTCAACGGATGGCTCGGGACCTCAAGGAACCGAGGAAATCCCAAGACAGGACCAAACCTACTAGAAGAAAACATTCAAGACCTACCAGTGGAAGTCATTCAAGACTTACCGACAGAAGATTTGAAAACCTACCAATAGAAAATGCTACTGGAAATCTTCTACCTCTGCTATGCAAAAACCTACCGGTAGAAAAACTTACTGGAAAAAAACTACAAGTAGGTTTTCTATGTTTTACTAGTAAGTTTTGCCCAAATCTGCCAAACACCTTTACACACGACTCCACCTACCCCGGGTCCCCACCTCACCTCTTGTCCTCTAAACCATACCCTAACATGTTTGACACCCTATAATTCTTTTCTAACCCTTAAATTCAGATTTGAAGTACTAGAGAGGGGAGAAGTAAGAGAGAGAAGATGGGTGGTTGGGAAAGCATGAGAGGAGCATGCTTGGACTGAAGTTGCTTGTTCAAGTGGACAACCTCTCTCCATTCATTCCAATTCAGTTCATACATGCCAATGGAGAGAGGATGGACAAAAATTAAAGGTCTTACACCATTATTCATATTTTAGATGCTTTTAGAGAGTGAAGCTCCAAGGTTGAAGATGAAGTTTTAGAGAGAGAAGCTGGGTTTTTAAATTTCTTTCCCTGAGGAGAAGCTGGGTTTTAGCAATAATCTCTCATTTCATTTACTTGCAATATTTCCCTCTTGCACTCTAAAGTCTTTTATTCAAGTTGTAATCAAGCTTAGCTAAGTGTACTTGTATTTCCATTTCTACATTAGGGTATTTCCTCTTCAGCTTTGTGTTTTGGGTATGAATGACTTTGCTCTTATAGTTTAAAGCTTTTCTTACAATCAATACAAGTTTCATGTTTCATTTCAGTACCATGTTTCTTTACATTGTGTTTGTTCTTGCCTTTATTATGAGTAGCTAAAATTTTAGTTGGCAAATCCAAGGGAAATTTTCTCTTAGGTATGTGAAATCGACTCTTTTTTACTCTTCCTCATTGACTCAATTCATTCAACCAATGGTGTCTTAGTGTTTGATTGACTCGTACGAACTGAGGGACTAATGTGGATTTTTTAGGCACAAGCATACCCCGTGACAAGTTTACGGTGTATCAAGAGCTCACAACCACGTCCGCACTTAACCTAGTCAAACCTAACCACTTTACACTATAAGGAAGAATGAACGAGAGTCGATTTCACATACCCAAGAAGAAATTCCCCTTGCATTAGCCAATTAAAATTCTTGATACTCATAGTAAAATCAAGAACAAACATAATGTAAAGAGACATGGTAATGAAATGAAGCATTAAACTTGTATTGAATCTAGAAAAGGTTTAGACTACAAGAACAATTTCATTCATACCCAAAATATCAAGATTCAAGAACAAATACCCAAATGAAGAAATGTAAAATGCTAGAAAACTTAACAAAGCTTGATTACATCTTGAATGAAAGAGTTTAAAGTGAAAGAGGGAAGGATTACAAGTAAATTAAAGCTTACTATCATGATAATGGTGAAGGAAATGCAAAAACCGAACTTTATCTCCCTACAACTTCATCTTCTTCCTTGGAACTTCTCTCTCTACACTAATCCTAAGCTTAGATAGCCTCCTTTCTTTCAAAATCTTGTAAAATCTAAATTATATTGTAAATCTTGATCAAAATTCATCCATACCCCCTCCTTGGTCTGTGAGAACTGAGTTGCAATGAGTGGGAAGAGAGTGGACACTTCAACAAGCAAGGACAAGCCAAGCATGCACCTTCCATGCTTCACCAACCACCCCTCTTCTCTCTCTTCCCCTCCCATGATTTTCTCTTTCAAAATCAGACTTTATTGTGTAAGAGACCATCATGGTGTGTCAAAGATGTTAGGGTATGGTTGGGATGACAAGAGGTGGGCCCTCGGAGTAGGTGGAGTCATGTGGAAATGTGTCTAGCACTTCTCAGCAAAACCTACAAGTAGAACGTCAAAAACATACCTATAGAAAGATTCCAATAGCTTTTTGTATTAGGTTTTAAGGTTCTACCGGCAGGTCATAAAGGGAATGCTAGCTTAGGACCAAATTTTGTAAATTTAACAGAACTTTTGATTTCGCAGTCTGCTTGAGCTAAAATTGTGAGACATGATAGAGGACATCCAGGTCTACAACTTTCTTGTTTTGCACTTTTTCAGATTCAAAGTGGATCATGGTAAATAATGGGGAATACCAAGGTACCGATACCAAATGGGGTGGGTGCTAGTACCTATGTTACCAAGTACCGATACGTCCTTGATTTTTTTCATTTTTAAGCCTCCAAATCCTCATGTAATGTGTCCATCTCTTCACCACTCATACACACATAGTTGCAGGGTTCTGAAAGCCATCAATTATCTATGGTTACCTACAACATCAAAATTTTCACATTATTCACAAATTCGATGAACTTTAACTAATTAAATAAAAATTTGAGTTAAAATCCATGTAATGAGACCATTAAATATGAAATATTACATGCTCATCAAATACCTAACTGAAGTGCCTTTACATAGAACGCCGAAAGGTATGCCTTGCTCGGTTCTTCATTAATGGTTGATGAATACACAAGATTAGTCTCGCTTCTCAAGGAAAATATTGGCGTATTCACTTGGATGACGTATGAAATGGCATGGGAACCTCCCAAAATCATTTGCCATCACCTAAATATTGATTCGAGCTTGTTTTCTTTATGCATATAGAGGATACACCAAAATCCCCCTTATCGAGCAAGACCAGGAAAAAACATCGTTCATAACCTTGGAGGGAATTTATTGCTACAAAATCATGTCATTTGGAGTAAAAAATATAGGGGCAACATACCAAAAATTGGTGACGAAGATGTTCTCAAACATGCTTGGTGACACTATGGAAGTCTATATCAATGATATGGTGGTAAAGAGTTGGAAATCCAATGACCACATTGCTGATCTGAGTACTTTTGTTGTCCTTCATAAATATGGGATAAAGCTGAACGCATCAAAATGTGCATTTGGGATCGGCTCCAAAAAAATTTAGGCTTCTTAGTCACCCATTGTGGAATCGAGGCGAATCTAGATCAAGTTACGACCTTGACACAGCTACAACTGCCAAAGACAATTAAAGAAGTGCAAAGGTTAACAGGGATTGCGACAGCACTAGAACACTTATTTCTCGAGCCTTTGATAAATGCCAACCATTTTTCAGTCCATTAAATGGAAGGGCGGCCAAATATGAGATCAGGAGTGTGAAGAAGCCTTCAATAATCTAAAATCCTATTTGGATGCTTCTTCCCATTAGCGACACCATCCCTGGGCAAATGGTTATCGTTATAGCTAGCAGTGTCCATGCATGCAGTCAGCAGTGCTCTGATGAAGAACTCACTAAAAGGGTTGTGTTTGATCTACTATGTCAGTAAGATGCTCCTTGATTCTGAGAAGAGCTACTTGTCACTCAAAAAGCTTGTGCTCGCGCTTGTGAATATGGCTCAGAAGTTACGACGCTACTTCCAAGCCCACACCATAGTAGTGCTTATCGACCAACTACTCAAAGCCTTGTTCAGAAAAACCGACCTATCTAGAAGAATATATAGATGGGCCATAGAGATGGAGGAATACAACATCCTCTTTAAGCCACAAACAATAATAAAGGGGCAAGTGGTGGCTGAATTCATTGTCATGCTCTCACCCAAGGATCATCACATTGAAATTTAACCCCTAAATTTGAATGACGCAACAAGACACAAAATGAAGTTGGAGCCTATTCATCGACTGTTCATCAAATCACAAAGGAGCAAGAGTTGGTGTCATACTTGAAAGCCCAAAGGGGGATGTACTTGAAAGAGCAGTAAGACTCAGTTTCCAAGCCACAAAAAATGAGGTGGAATACGAAAACTTTCTACCTAAAGTGAAGCTTGCAGTCAGTTTGAACATTACTAACCTTCGAATCTTTTTCAATTCACAATTGGTGGTGAATTATATACTTAGAGAATACTCGACAAAGGATAAATGGATGATCTCTGGTTGGATTATTTTCGTCGTTCCTAATTTTTGACCATGATTTTAGTAATGTGTATGTGGCTTGTATGGTTAGGTGAATGTCATTCTCCCTTGGATATCATGCGAGAAATGGGAAAACGAGTGTGTGAAGGAAATGTGAGTGTGTGTACAGAAGTTCTCCCCAAGCGTAGGGAGACTTTCGAGTGTAGTGTTTTACTTGGAATTGAAATTCCAAGGTCGTCTCCTAAGGGAAGGAAGGTACTATGTGAAGGTGATTTTGTGAAAAATAAAAAGTGTAAAATCTTTTGTGTTTGAGTTTTGGTGAGTGAAGATTGGTTATAGAAATGTAATGGAAACAAGTTTTGGCTAATCTAAAGGGATCATTCCAATGGGAATGCCAAGTCAACTCAAGACATTCTTCCAATGGTGCCTAGATGTTCGATTGATTCGTAGGAAGCGAGGGACTAAAATGGAGGTGAGGATTCAAGCATACCCCGTGAAAAATCTACGGTGGATGAAGAACTCACCACCATGTCCATACTTAACCTAGTCAAACCACACCGTCTTTCACTACGAGAAGGAATGAAAAAGAGTTGATTTACCATACCCAAGACGAGTTCTCCCTTAGATTAGCCAATTTAAACCTTAGCTACTCATATTTAATGCTAGAACATACATGAAGTAAAGAGACATTGTGAAGAAATGAAGATTGGAACTTAAATTAATGCAAGAAAAGTTAAACTATGAAGTAGTGCATTGAATACCCATTTTAAAAGCTTGAAATGAAAAACTCAATAAAACAATGGTAGAATCTAAAATGAGCAACCAAACTTCCAATGCACTTGAAATAAATGGCATAAAGGCAATAAATGAAGCTTACAGGAGTATTACATAAGATTACAAGTGAAATGGGTGGAAAAAATGCAAAAATCTATGCTTTCTCTCTCTAAAACTATTTCTTCATCCTTGAGCTTCTCTCTCTACAATGTTCTACAATACTGAATAATGTGAAGTGACACTTGAATTTTCATCCATGGAGGTGGTATAGCCTATGTGTGAGCCTTCCCATCAATGGGGGGGTTGAGTTAATGCCTTGGACAGGCTAGGACAAGCCTAGCTTGTCACTTCCTAAGCTTCCCTCTTCTCTCTCTTCCTCATTAATTCTTGAGCTTCCAAAGTCCAAGCTTAGGTAAGGGGAGGCATGTATGTGTGTAAAAGATGTCAAGGGACAAGTGGGAGAATCATATATGGGACCCTCAAGTGGTAGAGCTAGAGTTGCATGCTGTCGGGCATTTATGGGCAAAATCTTTTGAAAGATAGATGGAAACCTTTCGAAAGGTTATGCAGGAATAGAGAAGAAAGTTGTCCAGTGGCCCAAACCTTTTGGATGGTTGATTTAAACCTTCCAAAAGGTTTATTCCAGAAGGAAAAACCTTTTGGAAGGTTTATGCCATAACATAAAACCTTCCAAAAGGTTTTGGTAGTACATAGGCAAACCAAGTGAAAACCTTCTGGAAGGTCGATGCAAACCTTCCGGAGGGTTTATTCAAGAAAGAAAAATCTTCTGGAAGGTTTGTGACCCAACCTTCCAAAAGGTTTCCATCCAATTTGTTTTTTTCTTGGTTTCTTCACATTTCAATCCTTCCTTTAAGCTATTCCTTCATCTCCATTGTCTTTAAGCACTTCAATGGGGGCTTAACTCAATCCATTTGCAATTCTTCACCTACATTCACACAAGATCTCGTTAAAAAGTAGATTAACCATTGTTCTCCCCAAATTCACAACAAAAAAAGTATAAAAAAGTATAACAAGCATACAAACTATGCAATTTTTTGTGCTAATCAATCTCATACTACAATTTGTCAATGAAAGAGCTTAGTTGAATCCCAAATTTCTCCATCAGTTAGGTCAGTCGAGCAAGAAATACACAAGCCGATGCGCTAGGCTCCCTAGCTTCAACCAAATATGAAAAAGGTGGAACAATTACGGTAGGATACTAAACTCCAACATCTCACTTCCAATAGAATAAGAAGTCCTCACAAATGAAGATAAACTGAGTTGGATGGATAAGATCATGAACAACCTCAAGACCAGAGACCTTCCCAAAAACAGAAGGGAAACGCATAGGTTGCGGCTCAAATTAGCAAAGTTCTAGTTATCCCCAAAAAAAGAGCTTTACCGGCGTTGGTTCTCTAGACTATATCTTAGGTGCATTTATCTTGCCATGGTCCAGGATTTCCTATTCGAAATACATGAGGGGAGCTACGGAGCACACATAGGGGGAATGTCACTGGGCCACCGAGCACTCTCTCAAGGTTATTGGTGGCCATATATGCAAAAACATGCACAACAGTTTATTAGGCACTATGAGAAGTGCCAAGTTTTTTCTGCAATTCATAGGCAACTTGCATAAGATTTACTCCCATTAACAAGCCCTTGGCCTTTCGCGTAATGGGGGCTTGACATAGTTGGTCCATTACCCCAAGCTCTAGGGAACAAAAGGTTTCTGCTAGTTGCAATCGATTACTTTACAAAATAGGTAGAAGCAAAACATTTGGCTAACATAAGGGATACAGATACCAGAAAATTTGTGTGAAAGAGCATTATCACAATGTATGGTATAACAACCGTCCTTATATTTGATAACAAGAACTAATTTGATAGTGGGCCCTTTAAAGCTTTCTGCTAGCAATATGGAATTCAGAATCGTTATTCCACGCTTGCCTACCTGCAAAGTAATGGGAAGGCAAAAATCTCAAACAAAACTATCCTTGATGAAATCAAGAAAAAGGTTGGAAAAGGCAAAAGTTAGATGGGTAGAAGAGTTGCCCAACATGTTGTGGACGTAGCAAACCACACCCCGATTCGCAACGGGGGAAACTCCATTTGCACTTGCTTACGGCATGGAGGCCGTGATACCCTTGGAAATCGGTTGCCTATGCTCAGAGCCGACCTAGCAATGAATGGGATTACTGACTCCACCATTAGCCGAGAGTAAGATTTACTAGATGAAAAGAGGGAGACGACGGTAGTATGCATAACTTCCTATCAGCAGCAAAAAGATTGGGCCTACAACAAGAAAGTTAATCTCCGTGCATTTGTCCTTGGGGACCTAGTGCTTAGACATGTCATGGGCGCCACCAGGGACCCAACGCATAGGAAGTTGGGAGCTAATTGGGAGGAGCCCAACAAGGTAACCCGAGTTGAAGGAAATGTATCCTACTAACTCTAGACTATGGACCAAAAATGGGTACCTCGACCCTGGAATACAGCTAGTCTACGGAAGTTCTATTTTGAAGTGCCTTTACAAATATGAACTTTGAAGTACCTTCGGGAAATAGGGGTGCCCCTTATAGGACCGTACCAATAGGAAATAGGAGAGTACTTTTGTAAAATCCCGGTAGATTTAAACTTTTATGAATAAAGGGTAAAATGGTAAATTGTCACCATGATTCGGGTTGTAAATCTGAAATTTTTTGTAACTCGGATGACAAACGGACCTCACCGTTGGATTCGTCTCGCGAAATCGAGTTACCACGTCAATTTTCGTCGAATTCTGAGATAGTCAAATTTTTCACGTTTTACGGAGCGATCGGGCTTCGGGTGACCCTGTACACGAATTTTTTTATAAAATTTTAAATTTTGGGCAATAAAATAAGATAAATTGAAATAAAAATATTTTAGATTTAAACCGGGGCGAGATTTAATTGTTCGGAACAAAAACGGACCCGAAATTAAAAATGGACATGTGGCCAATTGTGGGCCAAGTGTTCTAAAGTATAAATAGGGGGAAAAATCAGATTTTCCCCCATTGTTCAGCATCCTCTTCAGCCGATAGAAAAGAGAGGGAAAGGAGAGGGAAAGCTTCAACTTCTCTCTATGATCTACATAGCTCAAATCCGCTTGGACCAAGAACAAAGATCGTTCTCCTCGTCAAGGGCTACGTCTACGTACCAAAAGGAAGTGATTTCACCGAATAATCAAAGGAAGAATTTTTGGAGATCAAAGCTTTTGGGTTGGTTTTGGTGTTTTAGGGGTTTTCTACACTCCTAAGAGGTAGGGGTTATTCCTACTTTGGATTATTCTTACCTTAGGTGTTGCTAGACTAAGGGTGAAAATTATGTATATGCATATGTATTGTTATACATATATGTCTATGGGTATGAAAGTGAAAAAAATTAGCATAGGAATAGCTTAGGCTAGCTTCTAGCTTGAATTTGGTATATGGAGGTTCCATGTGATTATTTTGTAACTTGGTGAAAACTTAAGGCATGCTATGTGTTTTATAAACTATGCCTTGGAATGTGTTATGTGAATACATGACTTGAATGACTATAAGATGTTTGATAAAATGCCCTAGTGAAATTGAGGGTGTTACTTGCATGATGCTATGTTATAACATGCTTGGGTGATTGTGAAATCATATGCTTAGGATATGGTTTTTGGATGAAGAGTGTTATTGACATATGCATGAAATGATATATTGAGCATAATGAGATATGGTAGTTATATACTTATGATACAATTGCATTGATGTATGAAAATGTTTATATGTTTGTCATAAGCATATTGAGCATTATTTTGTGTGCAATGGAACATCACATTGCATTTGCACGGAAGTGTCTCATTACATGAGTGAGTGCATGTTTGACGTCAATACCACACTTGGTGATTGACGGAAGGCTTGGGAGAGTTGGGTCGACGACTTAGCTAAGCCGCTTGGTTGCATGATGAATTGGGTTGGGGTAGCAAGAAGAGGCATGACGACCTCTCGGGTGCAAGACCCGGTGATTGGGCTACGCACTCCCTTGGCTCGGCCCATAAAGTGTGTGGGTGTATTCGGAACCCTCGGTCGAAGTCCGTAAATTTCGTGTGGGTTGGAGGCCCTTGGTGTAAGTCCATGAACATCCACCCCTATACAAGACCCTAGAGTGATTAACGCCATTGTGTGTAACATAAATGGTGTTTTCGACTAAATTGACACTTGCATGTGTTGGGGAGCCGGAGAGAGCTCGGAATAAAGTTGCATGGGTGAGTGTCACTTCATTCCATGGCATAGCATTGTTGCATTCCATCATAGGATGCATAAGTGTGAGAAATGCTTGGTTGTGTGTTTGTGTGATGATTACAGGAGCATGTGCATCTAGGGGAAGAGTAACCTCTATAGGTTTATCTCTATTGGGCGTTGTGCTCACCCTATACGGGAAACAATTTCAGGTACGGGACACGTTCCGGTGGATGGCTCTCATTCGGGGGCTCTTGGTTGAAGAAAAGCCGGGTTGTGGCTTTTGAATTTAGTTTTTGTAAAACTTTTGGTTAATTTCCATTTTGGCATGTAAAAGTATGGAAATAGTTGTATTAGAACTTGTATTGACTATATTTGGTATCAAATAGATGTTGTATAAGTTTTGGATAACCTTGGATTGGTTTGGATTGGTTTTGGAATGGATTGATTTGGGGTTGAAATCATACACAGTTTACACAGAAATTTCAGACACTGCTTAGTGTTTGAGCCATAAATTTTTATTGTGACGTCCAAATGATCTGAAATTTTTACAGTAGGTAGTAGACACCTAGGTCTACAAAAGTGTTTTTATGAAATTTTCTCAATTCCACTTCTAAACAGGTCAAAACCGCACTGGAAGTTGCAGCAGAACAGAAATTGCATTTTCTGTTCGAACGTAAAGTGACGTTCGAATGGTGCGAGTTTTGAACAGCAAAACCAGCAGAGAACCAAATGTACTGGGAGCTACCTATTTTTCAAAACCAAGGGACGTTCGAATGTGAATAGTGATGTTCGAACGGTGACTCTAAAACCGAAATTTTTCAAACTATGCACTAAGCTTCCAGGCTTGGATTTCTTTGATTTAAAGAACACCAATGGACTTGGATTTCTCTAGTTCCAAGGATACAAATGGACACTAATTGAGGTATATTGAGGCTTATTAGACCTTGGTGGATTTAAATGATAACTATTATATATATGCACTAATGTTAAAGTAACCTTGCATGTTTTGCTATAAATATGGATAATTGGACCCGGTGTGGTCAATGTTTACTTATAAATGGACCCGGTGCGGTCATTGTTTATATTGGGCCTCAGATGGGTCATGTGAGTTATGTTGCACAGGTTGGGTATTGGGTAGAGTTCCCTGTACAAAGGAGACTCTGCCCAAATTTTGTTAAGTTATGGACCTCGGTAAATGGGACATAACGGTGTGATATCGAGTCACTTGGTATTTACGGGTATTCCGCGGGTTGATGGGTAATCAACGGACCCCCGGATTTTGGGGTGTCACAACTTTTGTTAAGAATATTTCTCTATGTACCTTAAGAACATTTTTTATAAACGTTTGTAATGTATTTTTCAAATTCTGAGTTTATTGAACCCATCCTACTTCCAACACAGAGAGACAAAAATCTTGATAGAGGTAAAAGCCTAAATAAGACGCAGTCACCTGATAAAATCTAGATCCAAGGTTAGCCATGAAAATGTAAACCAAATGGGTAAGGTTTTGAGTCTAATAGGATCAGCAGGTTGGTGCGTACACAAAAACAAAGTCTTCGAAGAAAGGCCTAAGAGGTCCAAGCCTTCTTAGAAAAATTTCAAGCATTGAAAGTCCCTAGCAAAGTTCCTGAGATCGAGCTATTTAAAGAAGGGTCAAGCAAAGGACATAACTTCTTAGAGTAAAGATTTTTTCTAAAGTCCCAAGCTAAGTGCTTGGAACTGAGCTCTTTGAAGAAGGACTGAGCAGAGGCTATAGCTTCTTAGAGTAAATATTCTTTCTAAATGCTCTTAGCTAGGGACCGAGCTCTTTGAAGCAGGGCTGATTGAAGGCCATAACTTCCTAGAGTAAAGATTTTCTAAAGAGTTTTTCTAAGTGTTAAAGTCCCTAGGTAAGTGCTTGGGACCGAGCT
This sequence comes from Ilex paraguariensis, assembly GCA_963454935.2. NCBI lineage: Eukaryota > Viridiplantae > Streptophyta > Magnoliopsida > Aquifoliales > Aquifoliaceae > Ilex > Ilex paraguariensis. The sequence goes on from CAUOFW020000992.1 coordinate 61,904, forward strand.
CTTTGAAGAAGGGTCGGGCAGAGGCCATAGTTTGTTCGAAGGCAGTACCCTCCATATCCTTGGCTTTACTCTTTAACTTCTTGAATTCTTCCAAAAGGGTGGTGTGTTCAAGCTGGGTTTAAGAAAGCTCTACATTGATTGCACTCTCTGAAGCTTTCAAATCCTCCACCTCCGTTGGAAATTTTTTGTTCTCATCTATTAGGCTTAGCATTTGAGCCTAAAGAACCAACATCTTTTCACAAAGCTTTGCATTTTCTTCATCAATGAACTCCTTCTTCACTAGTGTAGACAGGCACTCATGAATTACCTCCTTCATAAACTTACCTTTCTGGGCAATCCTTGTCCCAACCTCGTGAACTTTTTAGAGACCCATGTCTAAATAAAAAGAGAGAAACAAATGAAGAACATGAAAAATGAAGATTACCTTCTAAGAAGAAAATAAGAACAAAAGGCAAATAGCAAAACCATTTGCTAGATGGCTACTGAGTTATCTCATCATTAGACAATGCCTCGTTTGCAACAAGGTCTTGAGGCAGTATCACTCCCCGGGCTATCCCCACCGTGACATTCACATCCTCAATAGTTGAATCCTGAATAATGATTTCTTTCCTTTTTGAGTAGGACCAAAAGAGGGGATTTGCCATTCAACAAGAACTTTAGATGATGACTCTATAATCCTTCTCTTCTTTGTCGTGCATTCCTCGGCTCGCACCTCCACAATAGGCGACCATGCTAGCAAGGAAACAATAGGAGGATTAGTAGGAGCCACCTCGGGAGTATGAACAGGAAGAAGAACCGAAGCCTCATGAATGACTTGGGCCTTAGCTAGTTAGGGGGCATTATGTGAAAAAATTATTTGCTCAGCCTCTAGAGTAGGTAAATGAGTTGTATTATCAGGAATCCGAACAACTAAAGGGCAGGTTCGGTATGATCACCCGAAGAAACAAAACTTAAAAAATTATTCATTGATTTGTTCCTTCTGTATAAAGGATGATGGATTTTTTCCAGGAATGAGGGGTAGCAGCATGTTGAGCTTGTAGGGCATCTCGATCCTCAGTAAGGGTGGCATTGGCTCGGTCAAGAACTGTAATTAACGAGTGATAGGTGGGGGTGTATCCTAGAAGGACCTGGACAACTTGGCAGAACAGGTTGTCATTGAATGACCACACTTTCTTCAAGTTTTCCATCTTCAAAGAAAGCTCAAGAATCTTTCCTCTAACAGTTTCATCTAAAAAATAGAGAAGATCAAAGAGAATTAGTGTGTAAGCCATTAGTTTTGAAAAGGGGTAAAGGGGGGAAAATCAAATTCAAAGGGCATTACTTTCATATACCTGGTGTGCCATCCTCATAAAGGCACCTATACGAAGGAGTGTCTTTCGCCTTGTACTCCCAATTCCTAGAAACAAAGATGACGTCATTTTCATGACCCATCTTTGAATTAGGGAGGTGAATCACCATGTATTGATCTTTCCTCCTCACCGCTAAGTAGTAGTTTTCATTGTTTGGATTATTCCGTCGTATGCCTTAATCTCTAAACATGAACTCTCAATGTGTGTATGGCTTATTTTGTGGGTGAGTGTCACTCTCACTTGGGTTCAATGCAAGAATTGGGAAAACGAGTGTGTGGAATGAAATATGTGTGTGTGCAAAAGTGCTCCCCAAGCGCAGAGAGACTTTTGAGTGTCATGTTTTACTTGAAAATCGTATTCCAAGGTCGTCTCCTCAGGGAAGGAGGTGAATCGTTTTGAAGGTGATTTTGGTGAAAAATGTAAAGTGTAAAATCTTTGATGCTTGAGTTTGGTGATTTGTGTTCTTGAAGAAACTAAAATGGAAACAAGTGTTGGCTAATCTGAAGAGGTCATTCCAATGGGAATGTCAAATCAACTCAAGACCTTCCTCCAATGGTGTCTAGATGTTTGATTAATCCATAAGAAGCACGGGACTAAAATGGACGTGAGAATTCAAGTATACACCGTGAAAATTCTACGGTGTATCAAGTACTCACAACCATGTCCACTAGTCAAAACCAAATCAATGTACACTACGAGGAGTAATGAAAAAGAGTTGATTTAACATACCCAAGAGGAAGTCTCCATTTGATTCGCTAACTAAAATATTAGCTACTTATATTTAAACAAGGACATAAATGTAATGAAGATACATTGTAAAGAAATGAAGATTAGAACTTAGTTTAATGCAAGAAAACTTAGATTAAGAATAAAAACATTCAATTCCCATTTTAAAACTTGAAATGAATAAAACTTCCTTCAATAATGGTGAAATCCTAAAGGTAGAAATAAACTTGTAATGTACTGGAAATAAATGACATTAAATACAATAAATGAATTTTACAAATGTCTTACAGAAGATTACAAGTGAAATGGATGGAAGAAACGTAAAAATCTAAGCTTTCTCTCTCTAAATTGTCTTCTTCCTTGGAGCTTCTCTCTCTACAATGCAATACAATGTGAATCATTATGTATGGAGCTTGCATTTTCGTCATTGAGACTCCCCCTAGGTTTGAGGCATCCCTCCTATCCATAAGAGGCTGATTGGATGGCATGGAGCAGGCTAGGACAGCCTACCCAGCACTCCCTTGGTCTTCCTCTTCTCGCTCCTCCTCATTAATGCTTGTAACTTCAAAGTCCAAGGCTAGGTGAAGGAAGGGATGTCTGTGTGTAAGGAGTGTAAGGGGATAGGTTGGAGACCCATAGGTGGGACCTCCAAAATGGCAAAGCTTGAGTTACAGAATCTGGTGTTTTCAGCAAAACCTACCGGTAGGTTGACGGCCAAACCTACCGGTAGGTTTTAGTCCAGTGAGTAAAAAATACCATTAATTTTCGGGTAGAAAGCACTCCAGTAGCCAAAACCTATCGATAGTTTAATGACAAACCTACCGGTAGGTTTTAACTTGTTTTGTTAGATTATTGGTTCTTTCACCTCCAAAGCCATTGTCAAACCTTCCCCTCAACTCCATTGACCCTAAGCACCATGCTAGGGGCCTACATGCACCATTTAAGCTCTTTTCCTGCAAACATACCGACACTCCGTTAATAGCTCAAAACGTTGCAATATCTCTCATTTTTACCACAAAAGCAAGCATAAATGGGGTGTAAATGTACATAAGATATGCAATATTTTTTGCTAACCACACCCCCCCCAACTAGTCCCTAGCAAAGTTTACTTTCAATCAATAAGTACGAAACTATAATAATCCATTTACCGAAGTAATTCACCAAGCATTCAAAATACAAAAATCACAATGCAATTAATGAAATGAACTTGGGCAAGATGGAACAAAAACTGTGGCATTTCATTAATTACTTTCAAAAGTTGAGTACAATGAGTTAGAATTCAAAAAGAGACAAAACGGCCTACAATTCCTAAAGATTCTTCTGCTAGGCCGATAATTCCCTAAATAGCCCTATACAACCAAAAAAAAATTAAAATAAAAATAGAAACAAGTGTCTCTTACTCATCAGCCATATCATTATCATCACTCCCATCCTCCTCCTCATCATTGTCTTCTTCATCGTCATCTGTACCCCCCACCTCAACCATAATGGATGCTGAAGGGGCAGAGGTAGGAAGTGGAGGTCCACTGGGAATCGGCTCTCTCGAGAATGTATGCTGAAATATTTGGGTCATCATCACCAAGATCCCATGAACTATCTCTTCTAATGCATCCAGGCACTTAGACACTAGTAGATGGCCTAGGGATAAACGGCCTCGAAGAGGAAGGTCCTGTAGCAGACCTCTTGTTATTACTTGCTTTTCCTATGACTCTGGTATCGGGAGGAGACAACTTGTCAAAGGCATACATATTCACCATGAAATGGCTACACATCTGGGTAACTAAGGGGTTGTTTGGTAACGTTTTTGTGTTCACGTCTTCAAAAAAATCAAAAATAGGAACAATTTTTGTCTCTGTTCTATGGTAAACACTAAAACAGAAAATATGTTTGGGAATCATTTGTGTCTATCAAATTATGAGAATAAAAACAAAAAACTTGTTTGTTAACTACTACAAATTTTTTTTAAAGAAAGAAATTTTATTGAATAAATCAGAGAATTTTACATGAATCAAAAAATGGAAAGATAAATTTCAATTCCCATTTACATCGCCACTATAGGTTTTAATCCTTCAAAAAACCCAACCATAAGGGCATTATTGTAGAGCTCCATTCGAAGAACCCAATTAGAACCCACAGCAACAATTCAAACTAAGCATCATAAGCATAAGCAACCAGCAGCAACAAATCTTGCATAAGAAGTCTTACCATAACAGGAAGATCCTCTTGTGATATACCAATGCTTCCAACTGAAATAATTCACACCATTCAATTCCAACTGAAATAATTCACACCATTCAATTTTCCAATTCCAATTTCAACATAATCCCAAAATAAATACACACACCAACACAGACACAATACACACACACACCCACACACTATTAACACATAGACCCAACCAACAATAGTAGATTAGCAACCGGCAATAGCAGATCAACAACTAGTAGTAATGGGAACAATAATCAAACATATTATGCTCAATTTTTAAAATGGGAACAATTTGTTCACTTACACAATTAATCAAACATATTATGCTCAACATTTTAAACAACATACATACACTCAATCAAAATAATTACACAAAACAAAGGAAAGAAAATCCCCATTTACATCACAATTTGAAGGCTTTAATCCTTCAAAACACTCAAAAAATAGAATTTGTTTTCCTTTAGGATCCCATATCAGCTTCCACTGTCCAGATTCCATTGTTCACATAAATCCACAATTTTTTAGGGTAAAATGAAAAAAAGAGCCCCTATCTATGATGGATCTGCACACGAAATAGACATTCACACACAGACACAATAAAACACACAGATCTGCCCTAGTATAATCCTATATATATAGATCTATTCTAATATAATGGATACACTTACCTTACCTTCACAACAAGGAGATCGATGGAGGAGATGGTTATTCGTCAGGAGATTGATGGATGAGATCTGGTTCTTCGTCAGGAGATCAAAGGGGAAGCCTCTTCTTCATCCAATCTTCTGGGCTCACACCATCGCAGAACACAGAGACAAAGGAGAAGAGAGAATCGTTCCTTCGAAGGGTTGGTTGTGAGAGAGAGGAGAGAGAGAGAGAGAGAAAGGTAGCAATGGGGAAGAGAGAGGCAGCGATGGGTTTCTCTAGATTGTCTAGTGGTCTAATACAAAGGAGAGAGGAAAGAAATAGAGAGAGAAGCAATAGGTAGGAGAGAGGGATGAAATGGGTTTTTATATTTCAACAGAAAAAACCTTGTTTTGCTGTTAAGAGGAGTTGAAGTCCGGATCTCATTAATTTCTCACCTTTTTTTGCATGTGTTGTCTTTGTTTTTGGTGTTTCTTGGAACATCTTTTTTTTGTTCCCATTTATTTGTCTTTGTTTCCAAACAACTATTATACAACAAAAACAAAAAACAGTACCCAAACATATTTTTATTTTCATTTTTGACAAAAATTAAAAACAAAAACACAAAACACAAGACAAAGACACTAAACAAACAACACCTAAATTTCCAAATTGGAGGTTCGCCTTCAGGTTCCTAGCTTGAGCGAATTCTTTCATTACCTCCCAAATGAAAAGTGCAATGTCTGAAGCCTTCCCCGTCATAACCGCATCCAAGAGAGCAACTTTTTGAATGTTAGGGGTCTTCTCGGTTCCCCTTGGGAGTAGGTTATAATGCAAAATCTTGTTCATCATCCCGTATGCATGCTTGAGGCCCCCCACTTGGACCATTCCCCTAAACTAAATCGGGTCCCCGTACATCGAAGCCACATAATCGGGCATGGACTTGACTCTAGGGATATTGTGGGGGTACATCGAGGTAAAGGGAGATGGCCTCTCATATTTCATTGGTGTGGTGATCACAGTTGGGGTCACATCAAAAGTCTTGCCCCTCACATTCACTCTCTGAATCTCCACGTCCTCTTCCATTACTTTGAGTTTTTGGTAAAACTCCCGACATAACTCCAAGTTGAAACCACTCACAGGCTTGAACCAATTCCAATCCTATGGGCCTCAATGATCCTCACAACCTCATTGGTTGGACCCAAGGATGCCTTATCCACAAACCGTTCACACGTCACATTCTTTTCCACAATGTTTTGGTTGCGATCATGTTTCCTCGCCTTCTTCCCTTGCTCATTTTGGTCTCCACTAGACCTTTCCTTGCTTCTCTTGCTGGCACTCATACCCTCGGGCTGTGGAGAACTTGGCCTGGAGTCCTTAGTATGGGCCATGCATAGCAACAGTGCCCCAAAAATCACAAGTGACAAAAGAGACAGGATAAACCCCTTAATCGGGTCTAAAACATCACGGAGGATCCTCCCATGGTGAGCCATTGCAAAGATTTTGAGATATTTGGAAGAAGTAAAGGAGATTAGGGCTTGGGAAAATTTCAGCAAAACTAGGGTTTACAAGATGAACTCCTCAAATCTTCACTAAAACCCACTAAATCAGTAGCCTAATTAATGAGGGATGAGAGATTAGGGCAATAGGTAAGAAATTTTGAAGCTTAGGAATGTTTGGAGGGGGAGAAAAATGCCTTAGGGTTTGTGCTTTGGGAAGACAATGAATACTTTCCCCAAAAAAATTCGATTAAAGGCACTAATTTTGGCAGTCTAGACAAAACCTATCGGTAGGTCGACGCCAAACCTACCGATAGGTTTTACTTCAATGAGCAAAAACTATTAGTAGTTTTCTTGTATGTTTAGGACCAATGTACAAAACCTACTAGTAGTTTTATGTACAATACTACTGGTAGATTTTCACTTATTTGCAAAAACCAGTGCTCTCCACTTCACTTCAACTCCTACACATTCTGGCACTCTATTTATGACCTCTACTCCATCTAAATATGTGCTACACTTATAAGCCACAATTTGAACCATCATACCCCAAGTCATTACCGAAATTGCAATATGATTTAAAATTTTGATGCTTTCAAAACACAAAGTATGGATTTCTACATTAATCTACCAAAATGAACACCCAAAATGTAAGACGTGTATTCCAATGACAAGGTGGTCTTCTTTTGATCCTCCAAAGTGATCTCAATCTAGTTGTACCCAGAGTAGTCAACCAAGAAGCAGTAAAATATATGCCCAACTACTCTTTCCAACACTTGGTCGAGAAATGGCAATAGGAAGTGGTCTTTTCTCGTGCACAAGTTGAGCTTTTGGTAATCAATACACACTCTCCATCTGGTGATCACCCTTGTTGGAATAAGCTCATTCTCCTTATTTTCCACAACTGCGACTCCCGATTTATTGGGTACTACTTACGTGGGGCTAACCCACTTACTATCGGCAATCAGAAAAATTATGTCCACGTCAAGTAGCTTAATTACCTCATCTCTCACCACATCTTTCATAATGGGATTAAGTCTACCTTGTGGTTGTCGGGATGGTTTTGCATCTTGCTTAAGATAGATGCGGTGTGTGCAAATAAGGGGACTTATACCTTTAATGTTGGCAATTGTCCAACCAATCACTCCATTGTGTCTCCTCAACACTTTCAAGAGATCATCTTCTTGATTTTTTTCCAAGGTTGGGCTTATCACCACTGAAAAGGTCTTGTCATCCCCAAGATATGCATACTTAAGATTGGATGATAATGGCTTCAACTCCAAGATGGATTTTTGCTCATTCGATGGAAAAATCTTCTTGTCTTGATGTGGAAGCTTCTCAAATGTAGGGGTCCATTTTTTCACCCCTTTCAAGCTCTCCAACTTCTCTTGCTCATCAACCTCCTCTATATCAACATTCTCCTCCTCTCCTAACTTTAAGGTGCTCATTAGCTCCAAGTATTCTTCCACCAATGTGTCGATCTAGTTGATTTCATGTGCCTCTTCATTATCCCCAGGTTGTTTAGACAAGTTGAAAACATTGAGGTCCATAGTCATATTCCCAAATGCTAGCTCCATAAGACCATTCTTGTAATTAATCACAACATTAGATGTGGCAAGAAAAGGTCTACCAAGTATAACAAGAATTTGGGAGTTGAGATTTGCAACCGGGTGAGTTTTAAGCACAATAAAATCAACAGGGAAGTAAAATTTATTAACCTAGACTAAAACATCTTCAACTACTCCCCTTGGTGTTCTAATGCTATGATCTGCCAACTGAAGAGTGATTGGAGTTGGCTTCAACTCTTCAAGTTGGAGTTGTTAATACACCGAGTACGGTAGGAGGTTAACACTTGCCCCCAAGTCAAGTAGAGCTTGCTCCACCCGATAATTCCCTATTGTGATGGCCATGATAGGGCATCCAGGGTCCTTTAACTTTGGTGGGGTGTTGGTCCTCAAGATTGAGCTCACTTAATCGGTGAGGAATGCCTTCTTGTGCACATTTAGTATCCTCTTCACCGTACATAAATCCTTCAAAATCTTGGCACCTGAAGGGATTTGTTTTATAGCATCAATGAGTAGAATGTTGATTTTAACTTGCTTGAACATCTCAATTATATCAGAATAGTCAGCCACCTTGACATGTAGCTTCAGATGATTGGGAAAAAGGGCAGGAATGGGGCATGCATGCACAATTTCATCAACATTTTGTTCTTTTTCACTCACATCACCCCCTCAGTGTCACCCTTAGTCTCTTTATTTATTGGTAATGTGGCCTTGGGTGAGACTTTTGGCATAATGGTCTTATCAATTTGTTTTCCAATTCAAAGGGAGGTGAGCACCTTGAGTTGCTCACAACTCTCCCTTATGGGCTCCGATGACTCAACAACAAGTTGACCTCTAGGGTTGAGTGGGGTTGAGTGGGGAATTTCCCCTTCTCTTGTTGTGATGTTCCCATAGAGTTTTTCAACTTTGTGAGTTGAGTCCTAATGTCATTAAAAGTTGTGGCATTATGATTGGTGATGACGGTTTGGCTTTGGATGAAATAATCCAAGCAAAAATGCTTGGATTATTCCGTCATATGCCCTTAATCTCCAAACATGAACCCTCAATGTGTGTATGACTTATGTGTGTGAGTAAATTTCACTCTCACTTGGGTTCAATGCAAGAATTGGGAAAACAGGTGTGTGGAATGAAATGTGTGTGTGTGCAAAAGTATTGCCCAAGCTCAACGAAACTTTCGAGTATCATGTTTTACTTGAAAATCGTATTACAAGGTCGTCTCCTCAAGGAAGGAGGTGAATCATTTTGAAGGTGATTTTGGTGAAAAATAAAAAGTGTAAAATCTTTGATGATTGAGTTTGGTGTTTTGTGTTCTTAAAGAAAATAAAATGGAAACAAGTGTTGCCTAATCCGAAGAGGTCATTCCAATGGGAATGCCAAATCAACTCAAGACCTTCCTCCATTGGTGTCGAGATGTTTGATTGATTCATAGGAAGCGAGAGACTAAAATGGAGGTGAGGATTCAAGCATACACCGTGACAATTCTATGATGTATCAAGAACTCACAACCATGTCTACACTCAACCTAGTCAAACCAAATCAACATACACTACGAGGAGGAATAAAAAAGATTTGATTTAGCATACCCAAGAGGAAGTCTCCCTTGGATTAGCCAACTAAAAGTTTAGCTACTCATATTTAAAGCAAGAACATAAATGTAATGAAGATACATTGTAAAGAAATGAAGATTAGAACTTAGTTTAATGCAAGAAAACATTCAATACTCATTTTAAAACTTGAAATGAAGAAAACTTCCTACAACAATGGTGAAATCCAAAAGGTAGAACTAAACTTGTAATGTACCAAAAATAAATGACATTAAAGACAATAAATGAAGTTTACAAACGTCTTATAGAAGATTACAAGTGAAATGGCTGGAAGAAATGTAAAAATCTAAGTTTTCTCTCTCTAAACTATGTCTTCTTCCTTGGAGCTTCTCTCTCTATAATGCAATACAATGTGAATCCTTGTGTATGGAGCTTCCATTTTCGTCATTGAGGCTCCCCCTAGGTGTGAGGCATCCCTCCCATCCATAAAAGGCTGATTGGATGGCATGGAGCAGGCTAGGATAACCTACCCAGTACTCCCTTGGTCTTCCTCTTCTCTCTCTTCCTCATTAATGCTTCTAACTCCAAAGTCCAAGGCTAGGAGAAGGAAGGGATGTCTGTGTGTAAGGAGTGTCAGGGGACAAGCTGGAGACCCACAGGTGGGACCCCAAAATGGTAGAGCTAGAGTTGTAGAATCTGGAGTTTTCAGCAAAACCTACCGGTAGGTTGATGGCCAAACCTAACGGTAGGTTTTTCTCTAGTGAGTAAAATTGTTAGTAGTTTTTCGATCGAAAGCACTCTAGTAGCCAAAACCTACCGGTAGTTTTATGACAAACCAACTGGTAGGTTTTAACTTTTTTTGTTAAATTCTTGGTTCTTTCACCTCTCAAGTCGTCATCAATCCTTCCCCTCCACTCCATTGACCCTAAGCACCATGCTAGGGGCCTACATACACCATTTAAGCCCTTTTTCCTGCAAACATACCAAAACTCTGTTAATAGCTAAAAACATTATAATATCTCTAATTTTTACCACAGAATCAAGCATAAAAGGATTGTAAATGTACATAAGATATGCAATATTTTGTGCTAATCAGTCACCAGCTGGTTTGAGTATGTAGCAGAACAGGATCTCCCAGATACCTATGTATATTTCAGAAGGTCATTCAGGGCTGCAATACCCATGACTATCCTAAAAAAATTAGGATAGCATTGAATAGGGCATAGATTCATGGCTGAAAGCACCTATAGCAATAGAGATGTAAAGAGGAAACCCACGCCACCTTAAGTGATTGCTCAAGTATGGATGGAGATGGACTCCCTAGTGCCAATCAATGGCTTATCAACACCAGTAACTCAAATGTGGACATCTTTAAGGATTTGATACTTGACTCTAATGGTTGGAATGTCGTTTAGGGTGAGGGGAGCCATTTGAGAGAGGAGAAGCAGATAAGCTGAGAATAAGAGAACAAATGAAGTAAAAGCCTAAAAAAAATTAAAAATGGATGTGTCACTGTACAGCTCCTTCTAAGGGAAATGGACAAGCGCCAAAAAAAATGGAATGCTTAGCAATCAAAGGACAAACATTTAATGTGAACAGATAAGGTAAGTATGATACACGTCTTGAGGTAACGATGAATATGGAAACATGAAATGATTGTCAAGTGAAAAATGGCTGACATGCATTCCCTGGGGGCAAGTGAAAAGGCATAGAACTATGCCACGTGTACAGATAATACACTCATATCTTCTTGAAAGGATAGATCACGTTGGTCACAAATAGAAGCAATTGGGGGCGAGCTGAATCAAACTATAACAGCTCGGTTCATAGTACCAAACATAATTTCACAACTCAGCTTGAAAGCATGGCCTAAGCTAAACAACAGGAAAAACACCTATAATTAGGGAATTTAGGTGTAACAACTAAGCAAAGTCAATGATTCAGAAGAACAACAATCAAGGGAGTGTCTAGAGAGATTTCAGCGATCCCAAATGCTTGACAAAATTCCTTGTTGTTTCCTAACCTCTAAACATCACCTTTTAGCATGTATAGTATATGGATGAAGGGGAGTGTCACTCTCCTTGGGATGATGTCAACGAAAGGGCAACGAAATGGTGGGTAAATGAAATGTCAAATGTGTGTGTGTGAACAAAAATGCTCCCCAAGCACAAGGAGACTTTCATAGATCGTGTTTTACTTGGTGGTATTCCAAGGTTATTTCCACAGAGAAGGAAGTAAAATGAGGGGAAGGTGATTTTGAGAGAAAGAAAGTGTAAAATCTTTGATTATTGAAAGTGGTTTTGATGCTCATAAAATGAGAAACAAATGTTGGCAAATCCAAGAGGTCACTCCAATAGGAATACCATCTCAACTCGAAATCCTCCTCCAATAGAGCATGAATGAATGATTGATTCGTGGGAAGCTAGGGATAAGATTGGTGAGTATCTAAACATAAATTGTGACTAGGCCCACGGAATATCAAAGACTCACCAAGTTACCCACCCTCAACCCAGTCGAACCAAACCATTGAACTCTGAAAGAAGGGAGGAGAATGAGTTGAAAATGGTATACCCAAGTGGAGGTTCCCCTTGGTTTTGCCAACTAAGAGATTTAGCTATTCATTCTTAAAATAAAGACAACAATACGATGAGAAGACATTATGAAGAAATAAAGACTAGAGCTAAGCATAAACGAAACGCATAAATATAACTTCTAGATAATCACCTCTTACTAAAGATTAGATAAGAAACTACTCACTCTTCATGGCTTTGTTAAAGCTAGAAAAGTGAGTGATGCTCATCCCTCCAAGTAGAGGAGTTACAAGGTAAAACACTTTACACAAGGAGCCGATCTTCGACAAAGAATGAGTGAATCACGTTCCACCCTTCACGGCTTTGGTAAAGCTCTAGAAAAGTGGAAGAGTTTCACACTATTAAGGGAAGAAGGAAGCTCAAGCGATGGAAGTAAAAGAAAGCAATAACACAATAATAGAAAGCAATACTTAAAGTAAAAGAAAGCAATAAATTAAAAGGAAGCAATAATACAATAAAAGAAAGAAATAAGCAATAAGGAAAGCAATAATACTATTGGAGGGTTTTCCACTACCAAAAGATGAATGTTTTACAAGTCCTAAGGGGTGGTATTTATAGGCAACAAAGGAGGGTGAAAGTCTTGTTTTGTGGCTTTGAATTACATGAAAGTCTTGTTTGCTGGTCTTGAATTACATGAAATTCTTATTTGGTGGCCTTGAATTCTTTGATCCCCCTTTGTTTTGTAACTTTATTGCAATTGGCTCCCCAGTAATTTGTAGTTTTGACGCACAAAACCCTGAAAAGAACAACAATTAATGCATTATCCTTTATTCACACACTAACCCTAATTTGATTTATTTTGACTAGTTAACTTTATTCAACTAACACAATTTACCTATTAAATTATGCCTTAATTAGGGTTAATCACACCCCCCCAACCTAAACATTACTAATCCCTAGTAATAAATAACAACATAACAAAATAAAACCACTTTCGTAGATAACACGATTGCATTTAGCATATGCAACAAGTCATTAAACCCCTAGGTGATCCCCAGTGGACAAGTTTTGTCTCGTGAAGGTTTCGCTAAAGCTACCTACAAACTCCAATTAAAAATATGTGTATATGTAAGATTTCTTATCAGAATGAGTTAGCAACATGATCATTGAGACACACATCCCTTAATTTTGAATTATTTTCCGAACACTTCTCTGTCATTGGTACGTACTCTATACAAAAATAAACACTTGTTACATTGGTATTTGGAATTCTTTGTGTAGTAGGAATGATCATTCTAGTAGCAAGAATTGTTATATAACAAACATTCCATTTTATCACCTTCCATGGATAGCTTTGATTTCTCAAACCTCTCTTAGAATGCTCTCAGCAAAAAATTCACTCCGATTGTAGTGACTTGTCTCTCAAAGGGCATGTGATCAAAGGATGGCCAATTGAAGAATCGCATGCACACTTAGAAAGGGAGTGAAAGTCTTAAGAAATTAGACTAATCATGTTCTTGGCATAATCTCATGGAAGAATATCAATGCAATTAAAGAAATACTATTTAACATTCCCCAGTTTTCGGTTGACAACACACACATGCATCAGACTTGAGAGCAATTAGGACTTTGTGTAGGTTGTAATGTGGCTAGAGGTCGGTGGCTAACGAAATGACGTCAATGGTATTCAAAAGCTATCCCCTTTTTAATATAGTGTAGCACACATCTTTCTTGCTTTTCGATCTTTTGCCTAGAAATGGTATTTCTTTCTTTCATTTTTCTCATTTTTTACTTTCTTGGCAATTCCCTATTTTTTTGTTTCTTTTCTTTCTCGGTTGTTTCCACCAATTCTTCATTGAACAGTAGCCACCATCTTCTTTTCTGTTTTTCTTGCCTTTCTGTATCATACCGATTTATAAGAGGGTGCAAAAAAATTGGATAGCAAGGTATGTTAAGTGTATTTTCTTGTGGCTTGGTTATCATATGGGTTTTTTCGAAAAAGAAATCATTCATTGAAGGTTCAAACATGGCTAAGAGGGATATAATTTCGTAGAAGCAATGGCTAAAGCTCAAAATCAACTCAAACATGGCCTAAAATCCTTTCTCAAGTATGTGCCTATGTATGTGTCACATGCAAAGGTTCCCTGTGGGATATGTCAATAGATTACTTTAGTTGTATTTAATCAAAGCAATTTTAATGAGATTATTCAACAATTGAAAGTGAAAGAGCTTACTTGAGTAAATGTTGATTGTCTCTTAGAAAGCATCGCAAAGCTCAAAACTTACCATAGTATTCTTCGTTATCTCCACTGGTTATGTCAAGTTTTCAAAAAAATGTCAGTTATATATCAATTCTATTTTCGAGTCTGGTCATTCTGTACCTTAAGAATAACAAATACCAGTGTACATTTGACATTTAAGCATAGAGAAAATACCATTTTTCAAGGAAATGAGGTTTTTTTTTTTTACTGGCATTCGAACTCAAATAAAAATCAAAGTTATTTATATACGCATTTATCTATGAAAATTGAAAGAATACTAAATACACACATTGAACTTGGAAAACTATGGCGTCTCAGGATAAGTCCCTACCCACGCTATAGGTTGGCATTTTAGGACATTCCTTACTCGGCCCACATCTTTATTTCAACAAAAAGACTTTGTACATAAAAATATTTACACAAAAAAAAACTTCGGACCATTAACCTTCATCCCCAAAATACGTTTTTCCACAACTGTCATTATTAGTCAAAATCTAATCCGATTCATCGCTTGTGTCTATGTCATTATTAGTGATCCTTCCAACTTCTTATCGCACATAACATGTAAGTCCCGGACTGGTATAAGATGGCGTGTCAGGAAAATCCTTACTCTGCCCATACACTATCCAGTTTAATCGATTGGTTACGCGACCCGAAATTGGTTCAGAACACTGATTGTATTTTTTCATGTGAAAACACCTGCCACATTGCTTACAAGCACCCAGTCATTTGGCACGACGGCGTTTAGCAAAAGTGCTTCTGCCACATAGGGGTTTCACTTGTTCTTCTCGGATTTCATTCTTTCTTACCAATCTTGCTTTTCTCATGATCACAGCATGCACATCAGATGGAAAAGTGTGTAAGACTCCCAGACTAAACCAAAAAAGTTTAACATCCATGCTTTCTATGTTTTAAGACTCACTATCTGGTTCTTTAACATCTGCCAGTCACAAAGATGATTAAAGCTGACTCACTGACATAATCATTAATTTATATAAAATACAAGGCAAGGTACACAATATGATCAGAAATAGCAACAACAACAAAAAAAAAAATTTACAGGCACATAATATGAATTGTAGTTATCACCCCCCAACCTAAACTGAAAATTGTCCCCAATGTTTCGAATTTACCAATATATTGAACTTGGAGATGAGGTTGAAAAGTAGAGATCATGTTCCTCTGCCAAAACCTACAAAGAAACTACACAAATTAATCTTCTCTATGCAGATTTGGGTTTTCGCTAGAATGAAAACCCTTGATTTTAAATGCAGACAGATGAAGAAGAGTCATGTACAAATAGAGTAAACAAATGCCGATCATGAGACAAATGACTGGGTCTTCAGGGAATATGGTCATGGGACTGTTGGGAGTTGGGTTATGTTATAGAGAATAGCACAACAGAAATAAGAAGAAGAATAAGACAAAGAAAGAGGGAAAGGCGATGGGTGTAGAGATCTATGTAGCTGCCGAAACCAACAAACAAAACACTATAATTAATCAACTCGAGGGAGATTTGGGTTAGGCTGGAAACCCCTCACCCTAAGTGCGAGCAGAAAAAGAGCACCCATGAACAAATACAAACATATAAGGCAAATTATTAAACAAAGGACTGGGTCGTCGGTGTATATGGTCATGGATTTGCAGGGGGTGGGTTGATTTTACAGAGAACAGAGAGAACAACGAAGAAGAAAAAGAAGAAAAAAAAAAAAGAAGAGAAGAAAAAGGGAAGAAGAAGGGGACACCAATCACCGGTGGATGGGAGAAAAAGGAAAAAAATTTGAAGGCCTTATAAAGGCATCCCATTTTATATTTTTTTAAGTGTCGGCAGGCGCGAATATCAGTGCGAAATATTCCCACAAAAATTGGTGTAAGATGCAAATAGTGCAACCTCACCGCCCAACTTAATTCATGCATTGTCCTCAATTAAACAAAAAATGTATGATATTCAATGACGGACAGTAAAAAGGTTAGTAGGGTTAGAGAACATCTCACACTTGAGTTTTGACAAAAAACCAATATCTAGGACTAAGAAGAACAAAACTATACGAAAAAAGAACATAATTAATATGGAATAAAAATAGAGTAAGTAAATAAAAGCCTATACATTGAAAAGCAAAAAAAAAAAAAACTAATTATTCCTCCACAACTTCCGGGTATACTGGATCCATTAAATTCTCCTCCACCACTTGTTCTTCAAAGCCCCCGAAAAATGGCTTAAGTCTTTGGCCATTGACCTTGAATGTGTGGTCATTTTCGGGGTTTTGGACATCTACAGCTCCATTGGGGTAGGCCACCTTGACAAGATAGGGGTCATCCTAACGAGATCGAAGTTTGCCTTGGAAAATGGAGAGCCGAGAGTTGTATAAAAGCACTTTTTGCCCGAGTTCAAATGACTTCCTCACAATGGATTTGTCATGAAAGATTTTAGCCCATTCCTTTGAAATTTTGGAGCTTTCATACGCATCTCTTCTAATCTCTTCCAACTCATTTGGCTCTAACTTTCTTTGCTCTCCAGCCATTCTTAGATTGAAGGTCAAAGTTTTGATGGCCCAATAGGCCTTGTATTTCATTTCGACTGGGAAATGACAAGCCTTTCCATAGACGAGTCGATAGGGAGACATGCCTAAAATATTCTTGTAGGTGGTGCGGTACGCCCATAGGGTATCGGTCAATCTATTTGACCAATCTTTCCTATTGGGGTTCACCATTTTCTCCAAAATATTCTTGATGTCCCGATTGGCCAACTCGGCTTGGCCATTGGTTTGTGGGTGGTATGTGGTGGATACTTTATGAGTGACACCATATTTGAACGTTAAAGATGCGAATGGCCTATTGCAAAAATGTGATGCACCATCACTTATCATTGCACGAGGCATCCCAAACCTCAAAAAAATGTTCTCCTTGAGAAACTTGACCACGACCCAGGGGTCATTGGTCTTGGTTGGGATCGCCAACACCCACTTGGATACATAGTCCACTGCCAATAGGATGTATAGATAGCCAAACGACATAGGGAAGGGACCCATAAAGTCGATGCCCCAACAATCAAATATTTCTATAATGAGTACAGGGGAGAGGGGCATCTTGTTCCTTTGGGTCACACTACCCAAACGCTGGCATCTATCACATTCTTTACAAAATGAAACACAGTCTTTGTTAAGTGAGAGCCAGTAAAAACCTGATTGAAGAATTTTTGCCGAAGTTTTCTTTACTAAGAAGTGACCACCGCATGCTTGTGAATGGCAGAATGTAAGGATTTCCTGCTGTTCATTTTCTGGCATGCATCTCCTCATGGCTTGGTCAGGGCAGTACTTGAATAGGTATGGGTTGTCGAAGTAAAAGTATTTCACATCTGCCATAAATCTCCTCCGATCCTCTAGGTTCCAATGCGGTGGTATTTGTCCTGTTGCAAGATAATTACATATATCAGCATACCAAGGACAGACAGAATGAATTGAAAACAAATGCTCATCGAGGAAGGAATCAGGGATAGGAATGTTTTCATCAGTCTCTTGCACCACCAGTCGGGATAAATGATCTGCCACCACGTTCTCAACTCCTTTCTTGTCCTTAATCGTCAAGTCAAATTCTTGTAGGAGGAGTATCCAACTAATGGGTCTCGGTTTTGCATCCTGCTTAGACAAAAAATATTTCAAAGCAGAGTGATCAGTAAAGACAACAATAGGCGAACCGATGATGTAAGAACGAAATTTATCTAAGGCAAACACTACTGCTAGCAACTCTTTCTTGGTGCTAGTGTAATTCATCTGAGCCTCATTAAGTGTTTTGCTAGCAGAGTGTATCACATATGGTCTATTTTCCTCCCTCTGACCGAGCACTGCGCCGACTGCGTAATCACTCACATCGCATATGAGCTCAAAAGGTAGATCCCAATTGGGTGGTCGCATGATTGGAGGTGTGACTAGCATGCTTTTAAGTTTTTTAAAGGATGCCTCACAATCATCCGACCACTCAAATGAGACCTCCTTAGACAGCAGGTTGGTCAAGGGTTGGGTCAATGCACTGAAATTATTTATGAATTGATGATAAAAACCTGTATGGCCCAAAAATGACTAGATGCCTTTGATGGCTCTTGGCGTGGGGAGGTTGGAGATGGTCTCCACCTTGGATTTATCGACTTCAATACCTCTTGTCGAAACTATATGGCCAAGCACAATTCCTTCTGTCACCATAAAGTGACACTTTTCCCAATTCAATACTAGATTCTTCTCCTCACATCTTGTTAGAACTTTCTCTAAGTTTGTCAAACATCCCTCGAATGAATCCCCAAATACCGAGAAGTCATCCATAAAGACCTCCACTATCTTTTCCACCATGTCACTGAAAAT